>JAHLJT010003656.1:10636796-10675163 GCA_031308135.1 Acheta domesticus
AGATACGTTTTAGTCATTTTAATATATTACTTTGAAGCCTGACCCCTAAAGAAGTTTTCTATATCATTTTGCTGTTTTAATTCTTCATTTTCTTACCAAATCGACGTCTCCAATTTCTAAGTCTCTACATTGTCTCATCATCCATGAATTTTGAATCGTTCCATACATTTCTTATTTCCCACTACGATCTAGAATAGAATGTAAATCTAATCGAGATTCTGAACGTTGCACCACAAGATAGTCAAGTTTCTTTATGACTTACAAATTCAGCGGTCGTTTTAATATAGTGTCATTTATCAGCGAGTTGTAAAGGTAATACGCATTTAACTCCCATTCACCCTGAAGGGTAATGTTTTGGTTGATTGATTGTTAGCGATTCCGGGCGAAGTAAACTGCTAAGATCATTGGGTCTAGTATGAGTAGTGCTTGTTTTTTCCCTCGGCCTATAATCTTCCCCTCCAGGATGGCGAGACCCGACTCTGAACTACCTGTCAGTTAGCGGTGTTTCCCCAAGTAGGTATCTATAAGAAAATTATAGTTTATTAAAATTTGAAACAAAAGTATTAAAAGTAATAATCTTAATCATTGTGGTTTATATATAATAGATTTTCTTTACAAGATTGGATATGAAGAAAGCTCGAGCAACTTCGTGTATTTGCTAGTAATGAAAAAAAATACCACATCATATTTGTAATCTGAATATAAAGAGTGGAGTCCCGGCGGGGGCCTAAGCGCTCAAATGGCCGTCCAGATCTGCCCTTCCGCGGGCGCTCATTGTACTTTTTAAAACGCGCGCGGCTTGCAAGGTCTCTTCCGCAAATGAGCGGGCCCGGCGGGGGCGGCGGGGGTGGTTGTGGCGGGGCGGCAGGGTCGGCGAGGCGGCGGGGCGGGCGGCGGGCGGCGGATGCAGCGGCGGGAGCGGCGTGGGTGGCGGGGGCGGAGGCGGGAGCGGGGAGGCAGGGCGGTCGGGCCTTGCGCACCCGCGCACGATCCGGCTCTTGCCCTCCGCAGGGGTAGCGAAGGAAACAGCTGCGCGCGCCCTCGACGAAGGGCGGTGGAGGAGAAGGGTGCGTTGTGTCCTCGAGGGGGGTGGTGAGGGGGTGAGAGGGAAAGCGGAGTGGCACGGAGATAGTCGCGAGGCGATGAAGATGGCGCCTCGCGATTGTGAGAAAGGCGGTTGATGCGGGTCTGGGTGAGTAGCCAGGCGGAGGAATTCCAGGAAAGGGCGGAATGTTGGGGAAGGGGGAGAATGAGGAATGGATGAGTTTGCGTTGGTAAGAGAGAGACAAAGAGAAGAGATGAGTAGATTTTTAGCTGGGAAAAGGGAGAGAAAATGATGGATAAATTTCCATAGTGACGGGGAAGTATGGGACTGTTTCTGGGCCTCCAGTTGCTGCTGTCATTATGTAGTGCATGTTTTATCACGGGAGATGGCGGTGTTCTTCCCACTGGATAATGAGATCTGGCTCCGATTGCGGGGTTTCCCCATTCACATGTCTCCCCCCAGGGTGCACCGCCTTCCGACTGGTCCCCCGGCATGTGGTTGTATAGTGCATGTAATTGGTGAGGATAGGACAAGGAAGAGGAAGGAAAGATCGCGGACGGTCCGTGACCCGTTTGTTAAGGTACTGCTCCGATATTTGCCTGCTATCAATGGAAGAAAACACAGAAAACTACCAATCACAGCAACCGGGAGCTGGAATGCTCCAGACAGCGGCTGCATTTGGCCCAGCTACCCAGCTAGTGTTGAAAATCCTGCCGCTATCGGGACTCGAACCTTAGAAACTGCGGGAGGTAGGGTGTTGGAGGAAGAGAAGAAAAGAACTGAATAATTTCGCGCAGGGAAGGACGGGGAGTTGAAAAGGAGGCGGGTAGGTTTCCTCTGGTAAAAGGGATGACGGTGGAGAGACCTGCGAGTGCGAGCGGATCCCAGAGGCGTCTGCTGCAATGGCCGAACGGAGACGAAGACTGGGAAGAGACTGCAAGTGCCGCGTAGCGAGTGGGAGTGGCGGGGCGGGACCCGTTGGGGGGGCGGGGCGCGGGGCGGGGCGGGGCGGGGCGGGGCCCGACTTAGCATTCCACGCCCGCGCTCGCCCCCCGGAAAGAATCCCTCGGAAGAAGAGGGGCTATTTCCTAGAGCGCGCGGGACGTAATGGCAGTAATGTAAGCTTATAGCTCGTTGGCCGTAAGGGACATGCACTCGAGCCAATGATGTGGGGCGCTTTTATCCCGCCGCGGCGGCCCGGCGACGACGTGATCGGGGCGTGTAATTAAGCGAGAAGGGCGGCGGCGGCGGCGGCGGCGGCCGCCGCGGGGAGAAGCGGTGGGTGCTCCGGCGACTGCAGTTACGAGGAAGGCGGCGGAGGTGAAGGCAGCTGGGCAAAGGAGAAACGGTGGCAAGGGCATGTACTGCGACTGGAAGAGAAAACGGCGATGCAACAATGGAGGGAGTAAAGATTACTGAATGACATTAAACGTTGTGGAGGAAATAGGGGTTGAAAGAAGGAAGGGAATTCTGAAAATGACAGTGAGTTTTGGAGGCAATGATTATAATAATCGACTTCTTAATATAGTTAATAAATGTTACTGACGGATAGTGAAATGGATATTGAAAGCGATATTGCCGGCGACATTCTTTTGATTGCGTTATATTTTAATATAAATATAATTTGATTTTTTTTAATAGGAAGGTCCATTTATGAATGCCTCAGTTGACATGATATTTCTTTGCAATATTTTTGTGTAGCCTATTACCTGTAGAAATTAAGAAATGTGAAAATGTTTTACGAAAAACAAAGAAACAAAGATTGAAATGAGTCAAATGTCGAGGAAATCCTTCATTTGTATTTTGTTGTAGTATGAAACTAGAAACACATCTTTTTCAGCGCTTTATTTTTTAAGAATAGTCCGTTTTGTTTCAATTGGGATCTTTTAGCCCACGTACGTATCAGTGTTTGACTAGGAGCCCAGACAGGTTTGCCACCTTCGAAGAACACTTGACACGGAGATCATTAATTCTCGGGGGGGGGGGGGAGTTAACGAAAAGTAAATGCATAAATTCACAATCAACATTTATTCTATAATAATATGTCTTTTTACGATTAATTATTTCTTAAGAGTAATACATTGTTGATGTTATTAACGAATTAATTACTATAACAAAAAGTAGTCTACATTATTTTTCGACTAGAGATGGTGAACTGATGGCATACTGATTTTGTCGTGCAGTCCAAGTTTTATTTATGTAGTATCATTACTATGAAAACATTCGATAAAATTAAATTATTGATGATACTTTTTTAAGTGAAAAAAAAAGATTTAATTTCATTTTCGTATGACCCGGAGATTGTCAGAAGTAGCGCGGAGCCGGAGATCTCTCCTGGAACCCGGGTCAATCCCGGAGAGGTGGCAACCCTGGGCCCAGGGAGAAGGCGAAGGAGCAGAGCGTCTGCAGGGGGCGGTGGAGACGACGGCTGTTGCCGCGCCGCGCCCTACAAGCTCAATCGCGCCGCTTATAAATTCTTATTGAAAAGGACGTTAGCTGCACGACCCTCGGCGCGCCCGCCTGGCCTTGCGGGAGACGTGCGCCGACGACCGTTAGCGGCGTTGTTCCTTCGCCGGGTTTCCTTTTAATTTGTTCCCCCGTTTTACCTCCAGATTGTTTCACTCCGTGCCTTGTGCGAGTGATCGGCATTCCAATGAGAATATTCTTCTTTGGAGTCTTCCCCCTTTTTTCTAGACCAGATTACAATGGGGTTGTCACTTGGAGGTTTTGTGTTAAATTGCGCTCGTTAACTGCCTATGTAATGGATGCACATTTTTTGTCATTAAATACATGAAATGTATTTAGAAAAATATCATTAACATTAAAAAATGAGTGGCAACGCGTTTTATTGCCGTAAATTTCCGAATGAATGCCGACAAATAAATAGATTACTTTTTAAAACAGTTTTGTAATAACAAATTGTCACACATAATGAATATCTGCTTGAATTATATTAATTAATTATTCAGAAAAAATTGATTGTGTTCAAACTGTTGAGAGAACATTTGAAAACCTAATGTCGGCATATTACCAAACGACAATGGGAGAGACGTGTGTAATATTTCTATGTATAATAACCTCTATTCTACGAATCCTTGAATTTCACATCCAAGAATTTAAAACAAAATCGGTTTCAATTGAATATGTACAAAATTTGTACTAATTATAAAGCAGGAAATTTTCTGTTTAAATCCATTTATCGTAATGCGTTTTCTCGTAATTTTTTCTAATCATTTGTTAAAGTGAAGATACACAAATAATGATTGTTAATTGTCTTTCTAGGAGAAATAGAACCCAATAGCTGCTCAGAAAGTCTTTGTTAACATATGGTTGAGAGATAATGAATTCAGGAACATCAGCCTCGATAATGACAATATATAAATGAATACACATATTTGTTAATCGGGAAATAGTGCATTCCATGAACACGCACAAAGTGTGTGCTACAAATGTCTTCACTAATACTGTTGATGTAAAATGTCTGTTTGGGAAGCAAAAAGAATGGATTAGAATTGTCGGAACGAACTGTTCGCAAATAACCATTTGAACGGTATTTCATCATGCGAGACAATACGATTTGGAACATATGAATGGACCTCGATACTAACTCTGAGAATTCCCAACTCACACAACTTGAACGGTAGCGCGCTTGCCAATTGGAAAACGCTCTCACGTCCACCGGCAAATGCTCACTGCCACACTCGCCCTCATTCCCCGACCTCACTCCTCGCCCTGACTCTCCTCCCTCACTCTCCGCCATCACCACCGGCCTCACTCTCTGCCCTTATTCCACGTTCTCACTCCTCACCCTGACTCTCCGGCATCATTCCCCACCGTCACTCCCTGCCTAGACTTCCCGCCCTCACTTCCCGCTCTCACCCTCGCCCTCACTGTCCGCCCTCACTCTCCGCCCTCACTGTCCGCCCTCACCCTCCGCCCTCACTCTCCGCCCTCACCCTCCGCCCTCACTCTCCGCCCTCACTCTCCGCCCTCACTGTCCGCCCTCACTGTCCGCCCTCACTGTCCGCCCTCACTCTCCGCCCTCACTCTCCGTTCTCACTCTCCGCCCTCACTCTCACTCCCCGCCCTCACTCCCCGCCCTCACTATCCACCCTCACTCTCCGTCCTCACTCCCCGCCCTCACTGTCCGCCCTCACTGTCCGCCCTCACTGTCCGCCCTCACTCTCCGCCCTCACTGTCCGCCCTCACCCTCCGCCCTCACTCTCCGCCCTCACCCTCCGCCCTCACTCTCCGCCCTCACTCTCCGCCCTCACTGTCCGCCCTCACTGTCCGCCCTCACTGTCCGCCCTCACTCTCCGCCCTCACTCTCCGTTCTCACTCTCCGCCCTCACTCTCACTCCCCGCCCTCACTCCCCGCCCTCACTATCCACCCTCACTCTCCGTCCTCACTCCCCGCCCTCACTGTCCGCCCTCACTGTCCGCCCTCACTGTCCGCCCTCACTCTCCGCCCTCACTCTCCGCACTCACTCTCCGCCCTCACCCTCCGCCCTCACTCTCCGCCCTCACTCTCCGCCCTCACCCTCCGCCCTCACTCTCCGCCCTCACTCGCCGCCCTCACTCGCCGCCCTCACTCGCCGCCCTCACTCGCCGCCCTCACTCCCCGCCCTCACTCCCCGCCCTCACTCCCCGCCCTCACTCCCCGCCCTCACTCCCCGCCCTCACTCCCCGCCCTCACTCCCCGCCCTCACATCCCGCCCTCACTCCCCGCCCTCACTCCCAGCCCTCACTCCCCGCCCTCACTCCCCGCCCTCACTCCCCGCCCTCACTCCCCGCCCTCACTCCATTCCAGGCAGTGCGACGCAGACGATCGATTTTCGCAAAGAGGTCACACTGATTGGAGCGCGGCTTTTGACCTGGACCCGCCTCGAGGGGGCTCGTGGCATGACGTAACGCGAAAATGAAAATCATATCTCTCTTGATTTGACGCCAATTATTTCGCGTTAATTTTTGTGCTCCTCTCTCCGTAATTAGGTCTCGACTGTTTGCTGCTCTGGGGGATAATTTGGCGCCCCTCTCCGGTGCAATCAGTCGCCGTCTGTCCCCTCTGCGTCCCCTCCCTGTCCCCGCCAACTCGCTTGCCCCTTTCCACTCCGCCTGGCCCTGCCCCTTCTCAGTCCTCCTCCTCCCTCTTTCTCCCCCTCTGTCACGTTTCTCCGATATCGTTAGTTATTTATGAAATTTTAGTGAATCGTTATTTTTTAAAGCATTGAGAGTGCACGTAAGTATTTAGCAGCATTAATATTAAAATATTCCTCAGAATAGTTCGGTACTACTCACATCGGTAATTGAAATAATCAACAGGTAGATGTGGTTTCCCGAACGTCGTACACGTATTTTGTGCGTTCATGTTCATTTGTTCACACACAAGTGGTAATTTGTCTGTAATCATTTACGCTGAATTTCTCAAACCATACGTAATAAGTAATAATCGTTTTAGGTGAAGCAACAAATTATACTCAATCGAAGGAATGAGAGTAAATAATCAATTTCCGCTTATTTATTATTTAAATTTGAAGAGCTCAATTCATTCACAGAATGTTCCACATAAATTTAATGAACTGACTGTAAATACACTTGCATTACCTCGAATTTCTATATTTTCTGCGTATCATATTAAAAGGGTATTGCATTGTTTTTAAATCCCGTAGTTAACTGACATAAAACTTCGCTGATATAATACTAACATTGTCGAGTGTACGCGTCACAGTATATGAATTACCCTCCAAAGTTTAATTTTCAAGCTTCTTAGCCGTACGGAATAATGTAAATATGCTTGAAGCAGTGAGGTAGGAAAATCGTTAGTAGGGAACGGAAGTAAAACCAGATACACGTGATAAGTAACATATTGCAAAATTATCACACTGCCTCGCAAGAAAACGATTTTAGAAGCATTGTTATCCATATTGACGTGTTGTTTCGTAGAGAAAATAAAAAAGGTATAGCTCTTAACATAATAAATTAGAAAGTCATTCCAGTATTTCAACCTGCTGGATAGAAATTTAGAAATGAGGCTTCTCAAAAGGTCTCTGGATTTACACGACTGATTTCTACGTGTTAATGCTGGTTAATGAGTACCATTTGTTTCGTAGAGATATACTAATGAATATTTTCTCCAAATCATTCTCAGTTATTCAAATTTACTTTTTTCACGTGTATGATCTGCCAGTAAATAAATATTTAAATTTAAAAAAAATCTGAAACACAAGTCAACATGCAGAAATGTGCGCAGCCCCGCCGGTCGCTACCACCCAACGATTCCAGAAGCACCTGCGTCCGGCAAAGGGCTGGGCGTTGCGGCGCGGAGCGCGGCCTGGCGCGACGCACACTTAACGAACCCGCCCAAAGCGGCGCTGGGGTCGCGGCGGGTCCTCTGCAAATGGGCGCGAAGTAGTGACCGGAAAGCTCCGCCAGCGGCGTTTCTGATCTCCCTGATGAAGGGGGCGGGGCGGGCCACTTTGGGCGCCTCCCCGCCGTTCCGCCCCGCGCCGCCCCTCCTGGCGTGGGCCTGCACGTGCGGCCGGGCCGCCTCGCCTCGCCTCGCGATGCCAAAGGACGCAGCGGTCCCGCTCCTGGCCCGCCCGCGCACTTGCCTCCACCTCTACCCCCGCCTACGCTCCCTCGTGTTTACGCCCCCCGACCATGCTCCATCCCCTGCCTCCGCCTTCGGGTCAACGGCCTCTCCCAACAGCCCTCTCCCCCTAATATAGGGCTCAATATTCCCGCTCCCACTCTCGCCCCAGTCCTCGCCCCAGCCCTCGCCGCAGCCCTCGTCCCAGCCCTCGCCCCAGCCCTCGCCCCAGCCCTCGCCCCAGCCCTCGCTCCAGCCCTCGCCCCAGCCCTCGCCCCAGCCCTCGCCCCAGCCCTCGCCCCAGCCCTCGCCCCAGCCCTCGCCCCAGCCCTCGCCCCAGCCCTCGCCCCAGCCCTCGCCCCAGCCCTCGCTCCAGCCCTCGCCCCAGCCCTCGCCCCAGCCCTCGCCCCAGCCCTCGCCCCAGCCCTCGCTCCAGCCCTCGCTCCAGCCCTCGCCCCAGCCCTCGCCCCAGCCCTCGCCCCAGCCCTCGCCCCAGCCCTCGCCCCAGCCCTCGCTCCAGCCCTCGCCCCAGCCCTCGCCCCAGCCCTCGCTCCAGCCCTCGCTCCAGCCCTCGCCCCAACCACTGCCCCGCCTCTCCTCCTGCACCTCCCCTACCACCTTTGCCACCGACCTGCTCCCGCCCCCGCCCACACTGCCCCAGCCCCTGCCACCAGTTCCTCCGCAGGTCAGCACTCGCCCTGATGGAGCGGCCCGTGACGCACACTCTCCCTCTCCCTCTCCCTCGCTTAGCGTCCCCCGAAGCGGCGCCTTCGTTGGCGCAAGTTTGCTACCCCCCTCCACTGACGTCACGGAAATGGGGCGATGTTTTGACTGTCATTCAGTATTTGTTGGCAATTTTCTGTAATAAATATTACATTATTTTTATTTTATCGTTTATATTCATATTATTGTACAGATTAACAAAATCAAAACACTTTTCTCTGAGTATTCCTGCATCTACTATTTTGCTTCGAAAGCCGAGCAAAGTTTCTGCTTGGATGTTGTCTAATCAAATAAATAAAAAATTCCTCTGCCGATGTAATAATTTTTCTATTAATCAAGAGCACATTTGTCTAGTTTTCAAATGTGAAGAACAATGCTGGTGGTTATTACTACTTTATTTTTAATTGGACTTCAACGAAAGGAAGCAGAGTCGGAAGGGAAAAAAAATGAACGGATTATACCACACAACAATATATTTTTGTTTTCCCCTCGCTCTTCCACCCCGTTGCGAGCCACGCCGCCCGGTCCCCAACACGCCCCCGCCCCGCCCCGCCCCGCCCCCGCCCCGCCCCGCCCCGCCCCACCCCGTCCCACCGCGTCCCGTCCCACCCCGTCATGCCCCACTTATTGTCCCCCCCCGCTCCGTCCCGTCTCGACTCGCGCCCTCCCCTGCCCCTGCACCTCCCCTACTCCCGCTCCGCCTCACCCAGACCCACTCCGTCCCCCTCCACTCCGTGTCGCCTCGCTCCTCTTCCGCTCCCGTCTCGTCCCCCTGCCTCGCCGCCACGCATCCTGCCACTCCCCACCCCCGCCGGCGAGCCGTTCCCCAGAGCCGACCTTCCTCGCCCCTCTCACCCCGCCTATGACCCCTCCTGCCTCCTCCCCCTCCGCTTTGCACACCACCCTTCCCTCTCCACCCCCACCTCCACCCCTCCCCGCCCCCGGGGCGCCGGTCCAGCGTCATCGCCCTGTCCCGTGTTCGGATGTCGCAGAATCCGCGCGCGTCGACTCGCCCCCTCCACGGCTCCCACGCGCTCTCGGCGAACCGCTGCGTGGGTTATTGATGTTTTTATGAACTCGTGTTGCGCCAAAAATATAGTCGCTGGTGGAAAAGAACTGTATTCTGTTATACGGTCCCAGCCCACGCTGTGGACGTGAAACATAGGGAGAGAGGAGCAATTCTAAGCAGGAGAATGGCTCTCTCCGTCGGGGAACGTCTCTGTTTTTTTCGGATCCTTACAGCATATTCCTTTTTAATTTTCCACGAAATATAGCGAATATTAAATTTTTGACTTCGACTAACTCTTTTGATAGTTTGCTAATATTGTAATGGCTTTTTCTGTTAATATAAAACTGCTAAAATTGTAACCAATATACAAATATACGCAGTTGCACGTTCGGAGAAAAAAGGACATGCTCGTTATGTTGCTGTAAAGAGAGAATATTCCACATGAGCACACTTTATATCATATTTCAAAATCATGCCATACTACCGTTAAAGAACTTTCTGGGTCATGAAATTCCAGGCGAAATTTTAAAACAGGAAGACAATATTATTAAAGAATGATACTCATTAATAATTAATCTTCCCTTAATTCGACTCAAATAGTCTTAACATTTCCAAAACCTCTATACGAACACCTATCAGAAAATTACTAGGAGGAGTTGATGTTGTTTTTCATAAATATATTTCAAAATAAATATCACTCACTTTAATTTAAAAAAAATATAAATATGCTTTTGCTTCTTATTGATGCTCACTAATGTGAAACTAGAGTTCGTGAAACTAGTGTTCGTGTTGAATAATAGGCCAACCACCTTGACAAATTTCATCCCCAACCTGGTTCACTTCTCCCGCATGCATAATGCACATATTTATTTTCCGTATGCATTACTTTTCTTGACTCTCATTCATATGAAGTACTTTTCGGCTCAAAAAAGAAGCTAATGTATATCTTTAGGACGAGCAACGTATAAAATTAGGTAAAATGAAAAAGTGTATCCAGTAGTACTACATTTCCATCTTTCGAAAGGATATATATATATATATATATATATATATATATATATATATATATATATATATATATATATATATATGCCGCTTTCCAGTGCACCACTATGTTTGTCAGTGTGTTGGCGCATTTAGATATTGGTTTTAAGCATCATAATAGAGTATTTCGTGCGTTACGTATTATTAAATTCCAAGTAAATTGACTCTTAGAAGCGTATTGCTTTTTAAATACGTTTTATATTATTTTTTCAGTATTGGAAGAATATCCGAAAGAAGTAATCAGCAGAAATATTTTGCATGCGCTCTACGGTTTTTCCATTTTCTTCTGCCTTTTTCTCTCTGTTTTATTTCTGCGATGATATATTTCTGTAGGTGAAATTGCTCGAGTAATTGATTTTACAGTATGCTTCGTGGCAGACATGTAGATGACGTGCGAAGTAGCGCTTGTAGTTTTGAAAGCGATGTTTCCATCCTGCTTCCTATTCTGAAGGGAGCACGCCACCGCCGACCTCAACAAGTGGCTGCGCTGGGGGGAGAGAGCACATTTCGACCCGCCCATGTCTTATATCCTTGGTGTAGGATAAATGTATTATGTCAAAGGTCAGCATTTAGAAATGCATCTCAGAAACTTGCTACATATTTTTAAAATTTGTTATTACTGTAATACACTTTCAATTGCATTTCGCGACCTTAAAGTAAAAAGGTTCTATCTAACATTTTTTCCAAAAATGACTTTATGTTATATTTGTAATGATAGCGATGAGATTTACATAACCTCTAAGTTAAATTGATCTACGAAGCTTAGTTTCTGAGATACAGATAAGGTAAAATGGTTCTATCTGCAAAACGTATGTTCAGCTTCGGGAAAAAAGGTTCTATCTGCTTCACCGCGCAAACCAATCTGTTTACATGTATGTGAACATTATCTTGTTGGTTGCGCAACGTTTCCAGGTATTGTAAGATCTTTTGAGAAGCAGATTTAATTGCAATGTTGTGTGAAAGTGAAATTGAAGATGCTGTTTTTGAGCATTCTTGTTCTGAATACGATCCTAATGCGGCAAGCAGTACTGAAGACGAGACACCGAGGCAAAACAGTGCTGTAAGCTCTGTGTTAAAGTAAAACAGTTCTGCAAGAAGGTAAACATATTTTTATAAATATCGAACTATTTATTCTTTATCGGGTTTAATTGGTAGCCATCCAGTATTTATAATAGTTCGGCAAAATTGGGCATTTGGATAATCCTTACGTCGCCTGAGTGAATGTTTGCTAAATCAACGAATTTATAGGTAATGCGACAAAAAACTATTTGTACTCCACATGTTGATATAATATTATAAAATTGGTTACTTGTAAATCCTGTTTACCACCCGGATTATTACGATTTTACTTTTCGGTTAATACGTAAATGTATTGTTAACCCTTCGTTAGGAGCGCATGTATCTAGTAGACCCAATCCGTTTTAAGAACTCAATATCTCGCTGTGTTGTGGCTGTAATTTTTCGCAATCTGGTGGCATCGTGTAATAAGAAGGATTGGAAAATGTGCAAGGGTTCAAGAAACATCAAGCTGGCTTAGAACATTTAAATTACAGAGGCAAGGTCATCAAGCTTAACAATTTAACAAAACCACAAATTGTGGAAATTTTTGTCGTCACAACTGCACTCCAAATGTCACTCCAGAAGAGCAAGAGAGATTATTTATTTCGTTTTACAAATTGGAAACTCATTCTGAAAAGGTCAGCTAAATACTGAGGACATCAGATCCTTTCCAGAAAAAAAGAAATCCAACAGAAAATAATCTAAACCTTCGAAAGAAGAATACATTCGTTACAAGTTTTGTGTTTCAAATAAAGAAATTATGTGTGTAAGAAGTTCTACCTCAACACACTTTCTATAAGCCAGAAGATGATACATAATGCACATTTACACAAAGATAAAATACAGGAACACCAAAATTGAACGATCGAGGTAGCAAAACTAAGGATAAAATACCAAAAGACGTGAAAGACAGAGTGAGGGCACACATTAAATCTTTCCCTAAAACAGAGAGTCACTATTGTAGACCTAGTACTATTAAGGAGTGCAATGAAGGACTTTCTAAAAAAACACCCACAAATCGATGACATAGTTTTGAAATACTCTACTGCTGGTCACTTGTGTATTCAGGAAGTACACAATGTCCATTACCAGATAGAGAAAGCTCTGGGAGCTAGTGAATTCTGGTCACCGATTTATTTCATGCGGATACATTTGGCAGTAAATAGAAAAAAGCCATTTAATATTATTCAGATGAAAACAATGCATTTTAAGGATTTCCATTAAAGCACAAAACATCTTCGTTTTAATAAATACCATTCTCTCAAGTTTCGCAATTAAATTCACTCAAAAACAAGCTGAAGTAGAGTATAAAATTAAACGTTCTGATTCACAATTTTCCACCGTAAATGTGCGACCATACGTTTCTACAAGATGGGTGGCGAAAAGTTCTTCTCCCATCTATTCGCCTGTGCAAACGTACGTAGCGGAAGATAAGTTTTTAAAGATGGAAAAGGTAGCCGATTTAGCATACATGTTGAAATAGATGCCAACTCTGGATCAAACCTACTTCATAGGAATGCTTAAAAAACAATAATAATATTATGGCTAAGCGACATTTTACTTTAATATGTTTGTAATATATCATTTCAAATTTAAGTGTAATTCAGTAATTTACAATAGGTCACTTTTTTCCACTTCTAGTTGGCTAAGCCTAAGTAATGACATGAAATTAAAAATGAGTACTCTTAAATAAGGTTTTTACTAAAATGTAAGCACATTTCTTTGAATTCTTTAAAATTTAATAAATGATACAGTTACATGTATATTGCAATTATTTAAGCAATATACCAGTCAAATTTTCCTACCAACAAAGATAGAACCTTTTTGCCCGAACTTGAAAATGCATATTGAGAGTAAAAAGGTTCTATCTGTAAAATAGGGTCTTGGTTTCTACCAAAGTTACAATGCTTTTAGAATAATTATCAGTCTACAGTTTTGTGCTTGGATGTCAAGTACACTGACAAAGTTTCAATACATTTAATAAAATAGTTTTTGTTTAGAGGGGGACAAAACTTTGAAATGCTCTCCTGTAAAATTTACTGCGGTGCAGATAGAACCTTTTTACTTTAGGGTCGCGATTTGTTTTAAGTAGGGCATTAACGTGCCTTCTAGACAACTCCAATAACAAAGTTGATCCTCATTTTGTCATACTGAAAACCATCGTTAATTGTGGTCGTTTTAGTGTAAGCAAGTATGCCTGCAAGTATTAGAAGAACTCGGCAAAATTTTCCAAAATATTATTGGCTTTGTGTACGAATTATTTTAATTACGAGGACAAAAGAAACCATCTAGCAATTTTTATTCAATTCTTATTCTTTCTCACGTATCTTCTTTTATGGAAATTGTTTTAACTACACCTTAGAGATAATTGGAATGAACAATGCCCTTCTTCACTACACTCACCCTCATTTTCTAATTGAATAGAAATAACGTGCACTATGTGCCGCATCAAGTTTATACTTACACCAATGTCTTTCCCGGCTTTAGGGGTGGTATGCTTTCACGACGTGCAGCATTCTCGTTGCTGTTTTACTTCCTCGTCTGCTACGTACTTACGTAGTAAAAGCAAAGGATGGTTACCCTGCAGCGGGAAGTAGCGATTTTTCTTCTTTTCAGAAAACGTGTATCGTGGGGCCCCCATATCGTAAAAGAGGATACATCTGCTTCCTGGAAGAAGTAAATTACATCGTTTTACCGCGTCTAGTGAGAATCCTAGTTTTATGGGTCACACAATACCGAAAAATTGGTTTACGGCAAAAGTCTGCCCTTTTGTCAGTCTGGCCGTCCATTCATCCTCCGTTTGTACGTCCGTCTGTCCGTCCGTCCGTACGTCGGTCTGTCCGTCTGCATGTGCATCCTTCTGTCTGCCTCTATATCCTGTCCGTTTTGTTCGTCCTTAGGTCCGTCCTGCAACTTTTCCTCTGTACGTCTTTTTGTACGTACGTTTGTGGTTAACTTAAGTGACTAACCTGTTCATACGATTTTCTCGAAAATCGATCGATTTGGCTGGTTCTAATAGAACAAAATGACACTTAAAATGTTCAATTTTATGGTTTGATAATATCTGGAGCATTGGTTACAGGTTCTGGTAGAACTTTCAGATTTCGTGAATGTTTCGAAATAGAATCGCTGAGAGGTGTCACGAAAATGAATAACACGAGACCGCAATGTGTTTGGCGTGGTTGTGTGGAGAGAATTATTATTTTGAATATTTGGAATTTGTTGCGTTAGGCAGCTTTACATATCTGGAAAAGGGTTGCCATAGGATCTCTGCCAGGATCTCTGCAAAGAAACCGACAATTTAAAATGTATTAACGTAAGTCATTTATTACTGAATAATTAATTATAATATTTACTTTTTTTACTCCCATTGTATAATGCTGTCATTTGATGGCTGCAATCAGTTGCACAATGCTACTCATTTCGATACAATTTTCATTATGATACACATTCTCGATCAATCACATAGAAGTTTACAAACCAAGTATTGACAATTAAACATTGAGAATCGTTCTAGTAAATGTTTCGTTCGATTGTGTACATTAAAATTACATTTGATATTGTATTACGCTTGTCAGGTTTAATTTATTTCATTATTAGTAATTTTTCATGGAATATTATTGAAAATAAATTGGATCGTAATTTTACTCTGATCCTACTTGATTAGCGCAGTACTCCCTCGCAGGCGGACTGATGGCCAGAGCCACCTGCGGCAGCATGCGAGGGTATGGGAGGGACCGACCGCTAGGTGGCCTTGGGTGAATCGTTTATGGCAACGGCCACGAGACGATTCAATGTAAAAGTTTAACTCAGAAAAAGTACCGTACGAAACTCGATGTAACGGGCATTAATACACTCGTGTGAAGTTTACGATACTCCCTCGTTCCTCACTCGCATCGTAATATCACACTCGTGTATTAATCCCCATCATTACATCATCGTTTCATAATGTACTATTTAATCTTTTTGCGGTTTAACGTAGTGCTATCTTTTATCTCTATAAGAATTACTAGTCGCTACAAAAAAAGTTTATAAATATATTCGAGATTGAAAAGTCATTATACGTACGTGACAAATTGCCTTGGGAAGGAAATACTATTTGCTCGTGAAAACTCACGCTCCCACTTTTCAATTGAAATGATTTGACTTTCTATCATGTTTGGGCGAGTTGAAGTCCCGAGAGGATGCATTCTGTGTATGATTGATTCCAGTTAGCATTTGATGCAGCATATTCAATAAACGCTACAGCCGAATTGCGAATGAAACTCAATCAAAAATAACCCTAAAAATACCCACGCATATTAGTGATTGAAAATATCGCATACTCAGCTCATCTACAATATCTCACTTTAAGTGAAATTCCATTGAAAAAAACAACGTTGGAGTGTGCAAGTATTATTTGCGGTCAATAAGTTACGCTGAATACTTGGGATATAGTACCTACAGTTTTCCTTCAGAGATATGGCGTTACATTCCAAAGTACCACGAGACTCTCAATAAATTCTCTTATTCTTGAGATTCCGCTTTTGATTATCACTTGAAATATCTCTAAACAACACGTTTCAATAAATTACTCTTAAATATGGAATTATTATAATTTATTTTGCCAAAATCATTTTCAAAAGAATATCACGAGAAAGGCAACAAATCTGTAGTCTGCTGCTAGACAAAGGATGAAACCGATAAAGAGAACATTTTCAAAATACAACGTATATTTCATGCTTTCCATCAGAAGTTGAACATCTTTGAACACAGTAATATCACTTATATTTTATTTACTTTAATTTGTCATTTAAAAAACAACCCTAATAGCACTGGCTATTGCGGTAACAATTTCTCTCTTTTCGTTTTATATGTTCCATTCCAGGCAGGAGGGCTGGAGGCTAAAAGCTTCCTTTACAAAAAAAGTACTAAAATATATTCCCAGTCATCCACTCATAATGCTGTGAGTAATATCATAAGAAAAGATCGTTTTGCTCCAAGCCCAGGAAAATTAAGAATCACGTCTGGACCAACGCCTGTCAGGGGATATGTCCCTACAATAAATATCTGCCAAAAAATATATCTTTCTTAGTTGATTGATTCCCGTAGCGTCATCGGCTAAGAGCATTAGTCCCGTAAGTGTAGTGTATGTTTCTTCCTCGAGAGGTAGCGATGCTTCCCCCGTTGAATGGTGAGATCCGGCACCGACCCATCTGTCGGGTAGTGAGGTTTTCCTCGAACAGGTATCTCCCACCGGCTGGGCGCCGCCCCAGCCGAGATAAGCTGTATGCTCCCGATCGTTCACCCAACATGTATGGTGTAGTGCATGTTAGTGTAAGTACATGTAAGGGGTGAGGATAGGACAAGGAAGAGGAAGGAAAGATCGCGAACGGTCCGTTGCCCGATTGTTAGGGTTCGGTACTCGCCTGATGTTGATCGGAGAAACCACTGAAAACTATCGCCCAGAGCAGCCGGCCGCTGGAATTCTCCTCCAGACAGCGACTGAATTCGACCAAGCTACGTAGCTAGTGTGGTCGATCCCGCCACCGTCACGACTCGAACCTAGTACCTCCCGACCAGAGGCACTACAGTGACATCGGTCGACGCCCAGAGCCACACCCCTCCGGGTTCCCTTCTTAGTATCTCCAGTTCGAGGAAGGATTTTTGTATCTCACGCTCAAATTCCTCTCCGCATGACGCTCCTGTAATTGACTAAACGAATCCCGCTCGTGCGAAACGGCCCGAGAGCACTCGTGCGCCGCCACGCGTCGCGTGCCGCCCGCGGCGCCCCGGGGGCCGCCGCGCACGCCCGCGCCTTTGCGTGCAGCGCTCGCCCGCGCCCAATTTGCACGCCGTTTAGCGCTGTCCTCCAGCGCGCTCTGCGTGTTGACCGAGATAACAAGACCGCGTAATGACTTCCTCGTCTTTGTGGGAGCGATTTTGTTCTGTTGGATCGGATTTGCGCTTGAACTCGGAGGTATTTCGCGATGAATCTCCGATATATTCTGACAAGATATGCAATAGTCTTAGTCTTTACCTTTAGAAGGTACTTAAATGATGATAGATTTAAGAAGTAGAGACCCCATAATGACTTTCTTGTCTTTGTGGGAGCGGTTTTGTTCTGTTGGATCGGATTTGCGCTTGAACTCGGAGGTATTTCGCGATGAATCTCCGATATATTCTGACAAGATATGCAATAGTCTTAGTCTCTACCTTTAGAAGGTACTTAAATGATGATAGATTTAAGAAGTAGAGACCCCATAATGACTTTCTTGTCTTTGTGGGAGCGGTTTTGTTCTGCTGGATCGGATTTGCGCTTGAACTCGGAGGTATTTCGCGATGAATCTCCGATATATTCTGACAAGATATGCAATAGTCTTAGTCTCTACCTTTAGAAGGTACTTAAATGATGATAGATTTAAGAAGTAGAGACCGCATAATGACTTTCTTGTCTTTGTGGGAGCGATTTTGTTCTGCTGGATCGGATTTTTGCTTGAACTCGGAGGTATTTCGCGGTGAATCTTTTCGGACATGATATTTTCGGACATGGTATATACTAGTCTTAAGTCTCTACAGTTAGAAGGCACTGAAATGATCATAGATTTAAGAAGTAGACTTCAGGATTTGTGCGTCCTACTTTTCTTGTTAAATTTACTTGGTTTAGGATATAGGCATTATATCAGTGGACAGAATGGTTAGAAATCGCTGATCAAAAACTTGCTACATATTTTTAAAAATTATTAGTGTAAAATACTTTCAATGGAATTGATCAGTTTTGAATAGGGCATAAACGTGCCTTCTGGACAACTCCAATAACAAAGTTGATTTTCATTTTGTCATACTGAAAACCATCGTAAATTGTTGGAATAAAAAAGAGGTCGTTTTAGTGTCGCAAAACAGAATGATTTGAAGTTAGCTTACGAGGCTTGAGTTGACAGAAGGTTTTTGTAATCTATGACGCTTCATATAAGGTCAAAAACTGAGGAAAACTAAGTATAGCTTTGTAGGTAAAAATTGAATATATCTGACAAAGAAACAAACGTGTGTTAATAAATCTTACAAAATATGTGTATATAATTAAATGAGACAAAAAGTGTTCTAAAATAATCTCAACAAAAATCCCTCTCCTTGGCACTCTATAAGTCTTTCAACTTATTACAAGTATTAAAAGGCCTAGGCAAAAATTTACAAAATATTACTGGCTTTGTGTGACATAATGACAAATTATTTTAATTACAATGACAAAAGAAACCATCTAGCAATTTTATTCATTGCATATTCTTTCTCACGCCCGTTTTATAGAAATTGTTTTAACTACACCTTAGAGATAATTGGAATGAACAATGCCCTTCTTCACAACACTCACCATCATTTTCTAACTGAATAGAAATAACGTGCACTATGTACACCATCATGTTTATATTTATGTGCCCTGCTCTACTATAGTGAACAGAGTACCGACCTTCCTCCCATTGTGCCGAGTTGCAAATGCATCGTAACGCCAACCTCATTCCATTTCACCTCACCCTTCTCGGTTTAGACCCTGCATTACCTGCATATGTTCCATCTCATTTTCTGTTGACTCACCTGCGATCCACCCCCTCATTCAACAACCATTTTATTTTCACTATTCCCCCTCTTTCTCTCACATCGACCGTTGCATTATGCCCCCTTCTGTTCCGCCCTCTCTCCCACCCACATCACCGGAGCTATGCCGCGGCGCCACTATCAGTTTGAACGCGGGTTCGATTCCCCCAAATAAAACCAGGGTAATCATGTTGAATGTACCCGTAATTTCGTTAAAATAGGCTTCATTGCACACGTAAAGCTTTTGTCATTAGTTACTAATGTAATTTAACTGTTTTATAATACCCATTGTGCTCTGTAATATTATTTTGGACAGCATTCGGCCTTATAGGTCTGTTATTGTTTTACATTCAGTTTAAGCAGGCGTGAAAATTTCAGTTACGCTCGTCCCTCAACACAGTCAGAAGCCGCCTTTACTTCATACTGCAGTTTCTGCAATTTTACGTCCCAAACACTTCGATAAATTTTTGTGGAACTTCCAACTTCCATTAATCAAAAGCCTCCTTCTGCGGGAACATCATCGTTCGCTTTGAATTCGCTCTTTGTGGTGATTTATTGGATTGTAATGCGGCGAAGAAAGAACGTGGCTCCCAGCCTGAAATTCGACTCGACGGTGCTGCGGGGCATATATTAGTAGTAAGCCTTCCATTGAGAGAGCAAAACTTTGGTGGAAATATGGCGCGGAAACAAGGCAAAATTCGGAGCGCTGCGGTGGCGGCGGCGGCGGCGGCGGCGGGGTCGAGGGTTGGGTGTGGGGGAGGGGGTTGCGGGTGCTGGACGAAACGGAAAACACGAGGGTGGGGTCGGGCATTGGGACAGCTGGCGAGCGGTGGACCCGCAGGGGGGAAAAGAGGCTTACACCTAACTTTTATGCGTATCCTATTATATTGATGCCAGAGTTCCGCGCGTCCACTGTTTGTGTGCGAGCAGCCACATTGCCACTCGAAAACCACGCCTCTCTCTCTTTCTCTCTCTCTCTGTCTTTCTCATTTACTTGGCAATATTGCTTGCTCTCTCCTTCCCTCTCCGGATTCGTTGTCGTTCTTGGCAACATTTGTGCGTTTTATATTATGAAACTTCCAGATTTTCAACCGGTGCAAAACATTTCATTGTGTGCTATAAGCTATTTTCGATACCGATTAATAATATGAATTTAAGCTCAGTTTGCGAAAATGTACTTCTAAACTTTGCTGGGATTCAAACATGTATTGTCTCTTGTGAAAGGAAGGTGGCGTTTTATTTTCTTCTCATTAAAAATGCACAGGGTATACCGCTTGTTGGATTTTATTATTCGAAATCGCGTTTTTTTTTTTGTAATTGAAACTGCCTCGCTTTTCGCAGCGTTTTTTATGCATCTTTAATTGGTGTTCTGAATAACAAAACCTGTTTTATCATTTTGTTTTCTCTTCGTGTTGTATAACTTAGTTCAAAGTGATATACATTGCATTTTGTGATTTATAATAAACCTCGATAAATTAGTAAAGAAATACTCCAATATATCCACAGATAATACGAATTGGATAAAATATGTATTTTTGAATTAATTTAATTTAATCTAAACTCATTTTCTGTAATACATCCTGTTGGACGTGCAAATAAACCGTAGTACTGGTATTCTTAACAATAAAAGTAATTTTACCAACTGCAATATTTATGGAAAGCAAGGTGGTAATTATTAGTTCCCAGCTCTTAAGAACGATGTGGTGTACTTTTCCCATTTATGTAATAATGATAATAATAATAATAATAATAATAATAATAATAATAATATTTTTTTCCATCGTGTTTTACAGAGATAAAAGCCATTGCATTTTTTTTGGAATCACTAACCATGATGTGATGATTAGCAATATAGAGTTTATAATTTATTATCTGTCTACTTCTACTTATTAGTATTTTTTGTGTATGGCGTGTTTTTGAAATATGTGTTTTGTAAATTTACTATCCAAGTTTTTGTAAACATACAAAAATTAAAAAAAACTAGCCTTAAACATAATAATAAGTGAAAATTTACAGATATTACAACGATCAGTATATTTCCATGGACAAATATATAACTCCATAAATATATTCAAATTAATTTACACAGTCAACATTTTTTTTTTTAGAAATTACATATTAAGTGTCGTGGCCGGTGATTTGTGCGGGGAGGCAGAGATCTCTTCCATCCCCTTAACGCGTGCGCGAGAGAGAGAGAGCGCCGGCCGGCTTGCATCGCGGGTGTTGATGGATGGCGCATTTAAAAGCGCTTGATTCGTGTTTTCTGCAGCTCAGCCGCTGCCGCGCGCTTCTTGTGCGGCTGTCGTCTTCCTATTGGACGGCTGACGCGACTTCGCTGGCGATCCATCATCTCGGCGGACGACCGGCACCGCACGCCCCCGCCCCCGCCCCCGCCCCGCCCGCCCTGCCCAGGCATGCACAAAGGGACGGGGAAGGACAGCCCGGAACGCGGGCAGCGGGGGATGGGGGTTGGCGGAACTTACAAAACAGGATGAAAGTTGATTCGGAAAACTGTTCATATTTAGATTTAACATTAACTCTCCAATTACGTGTTGGAACTTGTTGGCGGAATGCCTTAACTTTAAAATCTTTAACTCTACATTCACCTATAATTAAAGTAGTTAACAAATATTGATTAACATTATCATGCAAGCCTCCACAGCTCTGTAGCACACCTCACGGGACTACACTGCTCATTTCAAACAATCACCACAAGAACTTCAACAACAATAACAATAATAATAATAAAAAGATGATAATATTATTAATAATAATAATAATAATAATAATAATAGTATGGTTAGAAAGTATAATGTACGTCTAGAAAGGGAAAACGGCTAAGATAGTAGCAGGGGGAAATATTTTGTGAGGGGAGAATCGTAAGGACGTAAGGGGTGAAAGTGAAAGGGTGAAATGTAAAGGTATAACGGGATAAGGGGATAAAAAGTAACGGCGGGTAATAGGGAACATTGGAGCATTGGGAGCGAGAACGAGAGCGGCAGCGAGAACGAGAGCGGCAGCGAGAACGAGAGCGGCAGCGAGAACGAGAGCGGCAGCGAGAACGAGAGCGACAACGAGAGCGTCAACGAGAGCGGCAGCGAGAACGAGAGCGACAACGAGAGCGTCAACGAGAGCGACAGCAAGAACGACAGCGAGAATGAGAGAGAATAGGGGCATCTAGAGGCATAGTATTCGGTGTGTAGGCGATATGAAAAGGCGGAGGAGCGGTTGCATGAGAAAGCGCAGAGCGGTGCGACAGGGAGACGGACGAGCGGGGAGGACAAAAGCGAAGGGGCGGCGGAGGCGGAGGCGAGGGCGGCGCGCCGCGCGGGGCCGTGTGACGAGGCGGTTTATAATTAATAACGCACGTAACAGGTGCCGGCGGGTGACTGGCGGCAGCAACATGTGTCGGCCTCGAGGCCTGCGGGGCGCGGGCCGGAGAGCGGGGAGTCAGCGAAACGGCGGTGGCCGGGGGCGCGGGGCACGGGGCGCGTGGGCCGTGGAACGGCGCGGGGGGAGCGGGGCGGGGAGCGCTGGGGGGTGGAGGGCGGGGACAGAGGTCGGGGGAAGGGGCCGCGGGAGTGTGGGAGTGCCGGTCGCTGCGCCGGGGTCTCAGAGACGCGAGGTGGGGGGAATAGCTTGTGCCGAGGGGCAAGAGGAGACGGCTTGGGGCGCGTGGCGCGGAGGGAGCGTGACAGGGAAAGCGGGGCGCGAGGGTGCAGGGACGAGAAGGCGGAAACAGGGGTCGAGGCGGGACTGTGGGAGTGCCTGTCGCGGTGCCGGGGGTCGCAGGGACGCGGGGAAAGGGGCGGGGACACAGGCCGGTGGAAGAGGGCGCGGGGGTGTGGGAGTGCCGGTCGCTGCGCCGGGGTCGCAGGGACGCGGGGTGGGGGGCGTGGCGTGGCGTGTGGTGCGGGGCAAGGGGGTCGTGGAGCGGGGCGTGCGGCGCGTGGCGCGGGGGGAGCGTGATGGAGAGCGGGGACAGATGTCGAGGCGGGACTGGGAGCGCATGTCGCGGTGCCGTGGGGGTCGCAGGGACGCGGGCAAAGGGCGGGGACACAGGACCGGTGGAAGGGGGCGCGGGGGTGTGGGAGTGCCGGTCGCGGTGCCGGGGGTCGCAGGGGGCGGGAGGAGTGGGGCTCGGGGCGAGGGTGCGGGCGCGGCGGACAGAGCGAGGACGCGGGACCCGTAACGCAGGGTGTGGGTGCGTGCAGCGGAGGCCGTGGCCGAATGCGCGGCCTCCTCTTCGCTTGTAAGCGAACAACAAGCGAAGAGCCCACGAGGGCCAGCGCGCTGCTGGTGCTTGACAGAAGGCCTCAATGATTACGCGCCACCGCGACGACTGGTACGAGAGAACTCGCACGAAGTCTGTGTGTGCGTAAGGGAGTGCGGATAGAACAACGAAGAGGAAAGAAAGATCGCGAGAGGTCCGTAGACCGTTTGTCACGGTACTGCTACGGCATTCGCTTAGTATTGATCGAAAAAAAAAGCAGGGAAATTTCCAAAATGAGCAGCTGGCCACTAGATTTCTCCTCCAGACAGCGGTTGAACTCGACCAAGCAATACAAGTACTTGTATAGCTATTGTTGAAATTCCTCCAGTCGAGACTCGAACCCTAGAACCTACTGCTTTGAGTCGCTACAGAGACAGCGATAATGGTAACTCAGTCGCTCGAGTCTTCTTTTGGTTTCTTTTTCTTCTTCAAATTTTAAACCTTCAATTCAACCTCCGTTATATTAAATTACATTTCGAAAACAATGCAAACGAAACGCAAAGATTTCCTTCGTATTGTCTGTCTTTACTTGTGAGTATTTTCGTATTATTTTGCCTTTCAATTTACTTAATTAAAATATATAGCACTTTGTTTATCCCCTCAGCCTATCTTGAATTGCCTTTCTATCTTAAGTCGGTTTCTGTTTCACACATTTCATTGCGTTTTCTTCCAATGCACTTTCTCTTCCAAAAAACACTCTCGCGAAGGTGAGACAATGGGAGGTATTCCGCGGCCCCCGTGTGAAAAGAAGTGCTCCGCGGCAGGAATGAAGTGCGTACACGGGAATTGATTCGACTGCATCGCCGCGGGCGTGTAATATTCCTGCTGACTCGTCAGCCTTATTTTAGCGTGCCCCCTCTATCGTCTCACGGCAGCCCTGTTTTATGACGTCCGCAATAAAAATGCAATTGGGGCATTGTCGAGGCACTGGTGTTTATAGGCGGAGCTCGTATTTTGCGGAACCGCGAAGAAAGAGAGCTACGGAGCCTAAAGGATATATCTTCTTGCCGCTCTTTGAGGCGCTTTCGTGACTTTGCCAGAGAAGAATATTACTACATACATTTCATTCGTGCATATTCAGAGCATGAAGGCCTTTTTGGTTGAAGTGCCGTGTAAAGGTTGCTGTCTGGAGCTCCGAGATTTTGTATTTTTTCTCTACAAAACTATTCAGTATTTTATTTCATTAAATTACCAATATATTTTGTTACGTTTATAATTATTTATTGGCAATAGCAACAGCAAAGCTGTTATATTCCAGCACATATAGTTCCAATATTAAAATTCGAAATTATTAAATAATATAACTAAATATAGCAAATTTACGAACACATTATCATAGAGCGATTAATTTTGCAATAGTTTGTTTAACTATACCTAAGGCAGTTTACTTTGAATTTATAATTTGTTAATCATAACTTGCGTCCAAGACCTTTTGGTATTACTTTTACGGGTAGTTTTATAATAAATTCGAAAAAACGCAAGGCTTTGTACACACGACAATTTTACACGAGGGACATTTCGACTAGCCTGAGACTACTTTGTTGTGAACGGAAAGGAGACATCAAGGATTATGTAACACTAACGTTTAATTATCATTTTAAACGCCTGCAAAGAACCATGTGATATCATTTGTCAGAAATTTGTTAGCAAGGCTTACTACTCGAACTATTGTGTTGTGACTACTGTAACTGTGTATCTAATGTAACGGTTTCTGAATTGTAGTTTTGAATTGCAATACTAACCACTAACACAACTAACGTCTGGTTATTTACAGAGGCCGACTACACCTTGGATGACTCCTTCTGGAACGAAGAGAGCCCAGTTGGTAAGTATCTGAGTTGACGCAAAACACTGACATTCGAGTATTGAGAGGCGTTAATAACGAACCCGCAGGACTCACCATCTCGTCATATTGAGGTCATAAGATACAGGATCTAACGTTCTTATTTGTACACATTGCTTTAACAATGTAATATTTAATTATTTAGGTTAATGTGAAAGTTTTGTGTCAAAAACAATCGTAATAAAATGAGAAACAATCTCATTACAAACTGAAAAACATAGAGTCTGTATTATCTGTTAGTGCATTAATTTAAGAAAACATAAAAGGGAGAGTGTTCAGTTTGATGCAACTTTGGTATTCGTGCACTACAAGTAACCACACAAAATAAAAAATAATAAAAGAAGTGAATTATGGTTTCAGTATTTGGTGCATATCCCTTGGCTTTTATCACAGCTACGCATCGGCTTTGAGGTGGTGATTGGAGTAATTTTGGCACGTTCCAATTTAACTATGTCTTTCTGAGCCAGCGTAGTGCTTACTGTCATTGTCTTGCTGAAACGGTAAAAGGTGGCAAGCCCATTTTCTATGCACTTTGTTTAACACGTTTTTCAAATGTCGAGATGCATGTAGGTATTCATAATTCCATCAATGAATTGGATCGTACCGACCCCCATTAGAAGACATACAACCCCACAACATAACTGATCCACAACCATCATACTTCACCGTGGGAATTGTATTCATGCAACAATCGCCAGTATTTGACTTCCTCCACACCTGACATATCCCATCGGACCCGAAGAGGTATATTTAAAATTCGTCAGATATTATTTTAAAACATTTTACGACAAGATATGGTAACCTTTTAGAGCTAAATCTGACTGTACAAAGAAGAATGTTAGATACTGTATTAAGAGGTCTTACAAAATTCAAGTGTCTTCAGAAAAAATGTGTAATATTTTGATGTAATTTTAAATTGTTCTAATAAGGAATGACATTTACTTGAGTTTGCATTGAAGATTTTGTACTGAGTGCAGGAAAATATCTAGACATAATACGTCCACTATCTGTAAAATTACATATTAATTACATATTAAATTTATTTGAATATTATTTTGTTCAGTAAGTTCATTTTTTTATAATTTCACATTTCGTTAAAAATCTGAACAATTTGATGAAGGATCCATCGCCTGTACAAGAGTTCTTAGCTTCTCCACTGGATGTGTCTGACGTTTTCGTTGAGCATGGACGTCGCGATCTTGCATGATGTTAATTGCAAATTAGCAGCACATACGCGCACTCATGAATATTAATATCGTGTGCAGTGATTGTGCATAATCGCCGGGAAGTGAATTGTTTCAGTTAAATGAAATTCATTAATTTACAATTGTTTGTACTAATGATGCATGATTTATTGTTGCAATGGTAGAAATGCAATGTGCTTCCAATTTGTTGGCAAGTATGTAGGGTAAACGTGAAGGATATTGTGATCACTTTCCGCTGAATTGCTTCGCGATTCGGTTTGGTTACAGTGAAATAGTTCATGGTTATAATGAAGTTCTGATGTTTTGTTAATTAAATGTACTGAACGAAAGCAATAATTAGCGTAGAAAATTAACACAATGTCGCTAATAAAATCCAAAATGCATCACAGTCTACTGAAATAAGTTTAAACAAACCTAGTTTTCAACTGTTCAAATATTACAAAAATATTTTATATGGAGTAATATACATAGTATTGGGAAAGTTATGTAATGCTGCGCGAAGAACGGCCGATTTTCGGCAGAAAAAGTTCATTGTTGGGCTCTGATACGAAAAAGTTGATAACTCCAGTTGCTAAATTAAGAAAAAAAATCCTCTAACACGTGGTGTAGCTAGAAACCCTGTTTTGTGGGTCCTTGATACTGAAAAACCAATTGACGCCAATAAGTCCGTCCGTCCGTCCGTCCGTCCGTCCGTCCGTCCGTTCGTCCGTCCGTCAGTCCGTGAACACCACTAGCGCTTAAAACCATGCGTGGAAAGTTTTTTCAAATTGAAGAAACTTCTGTTAATCTGGCTCGAGGCGTAGCATTGAGATTTTGAAAAACATTCTTTAAAATTTGAGGGTTCTTTACATGAAGCCCCCCAGACATTTTCAAAATTTTCTCAAAAACTGCTACAATTTTTTCTTTAAATTTCTTGTAGGAATAGAGGAAATATTCTTATAAAGATTTCATAGGTCCGAATTTTACTTCACTCTATAATTTTTCGAAAATTGCAAACATTTGAAATTTTTTCGGTGTTTTCCTACAACTACAAAATTGAAGATAGAGGTTTTTTTCAAATAAACTGAGTTCCACATGCTAAGTTCTTTCATTAAGTTTCTGTACATTTTTTGTAATATTTGGTAGCTTTCGTGCAATATTGCATGCAATATTTGCAATTTTAAAGAATAATACGATTTTCTAAAACACTGCTCCAATTTTTCTCTTTAAACCTTTGATGGGTAGAGTGATAATAGTACTCTATGAGATGATATTAACGCCTTATTGCTCCATTCCTTTTTTCAAAACTACAAAAAATGTATTTTTTACTTGTCTTTCACATCGCTAATATTTACATTAGCGGCATTTTGTTTACATTATTATATTTCTGAGTACATATGGTTTAAATAATTTCACATAAAGTTTCTCAAATACTCAATAGTTTTCTGTGAAAACTAGCTGAAAATTCCGCATTTTGAAAAACACTCAATCGCCCATTTTCTTATGAATGACCCCAATTTTTTTCTAGATATTTTTCCAACGGATAGTGACAATTGAACTCTTTAGTATGACGTAAAGGTCAGTTTGGTGTATTTATTTTTGCGTTTTCAAAATTTACACAAATGCAATATTTTTGAAAGATCTTTCTCACCGTTAATATGCACATGTCCAGCAATTTGTAAACACGGTTGTATTTGTAGTTAATGTGCTTGAAATGATTCTAATAAATGTTTTCGAAGACTGAATACTTTTTGGCGAAAAAGAGCTTCAAATTTCATGTTTACAGCGGCTCTTAACGCCATTTTTTTTAAAAGCTACTCCAAATGTTCCAAAGAAAATTGCCATTTAGGATAAGGTTATACTGTTTTTTAATATTCTTAAAATAATATTTCCATTCTATTATTAGGAAACGGAAAAATGAAGAAAATGTTAAAAAAAAATAAATTTGGGCGGCGATAGATATACCTGGCATGAGTATGTGTAAGGGGTGAGGATAGGACGAGGAACAGGAAGGGAAAGGAAGGGAAGGGAAGATAGCGTTCATTTCGTGCCGTTTGTTAGGGTATTGCTCGGGCATTCGCCCGGTGTTGATCGGAGAAAGCACGGAAAACTACCGACCTGAGCAGCCAGCCGCTAGAATTCTCCTCCAGACAGCGACTGAACTCGACCTAGCTGACAAGCTAGTGTCGGAAGTCCTGCCGCCGCGGCGCGCCGTGGGGAGTGGAGTCCTAGGACTTCCCGGTCAGAGGGACTGCGGTGGCAAACAGTTGATGCACTGAGCCACCTCTCCCGGTTATCCTACTGAGCAGCGTGTTGCCAGGTGGCAGGGCGTATCTCACTCCGCGTCGTCGCACCCTGCGCCGCAACGCCCCTCTGCACCCCGCCCCGCCCCGTCACTCATCGCCCTTTCTCGCCACGCGCCGTGGGAGCACTTGCGCCCATTCGCTTTATGCAATACGCATGGCGCCCAGCCGCAGCCACGGGCCGGCCGGCGACTGCGACGCCGCCGGCGCCTTCATCGCGATTCGGGATCCCCGCCCCCCCCGCCCTAAATATTTAAGGCCCGTGGGGTCGGGTGTGCGGGCGACGCGCGGCGTCTCTCATAGTAAGTGCCCCTGATGGCCGCATGCATTGTACAGCACCGGCGGCGACGCCCTGCCCGTTCCCGAGCCTCTCCGACACTCCTCCCAGCTCCTTTCCTCTCCTCTCCTCGCCCCGCTCCACCAAGCCCAGCCCTGCCCAGCGCAGTCCAACCCAGTCACGCTCCGCTCCTCTCCTCTCCGCCCCGCCCAGCGCTGTTCTCCCTCGCCCAACGCTGCTCGGCCCCGCCCAATCCTGCTTCTCACGGCTCAGCCCTCCTCCGCACCCGCCCCGCCCCGCCCCGCCCCGCCCTCGCTCCGCCCCGCCCCGCCCCGCCTCGCCCCGCCCCGCCCTGCCTCGCCCCGCCTCACCCCGCCTCGCCCCGCCTCGCCCCGCCTCGCCCCGCCTCGCCCCGCCTCGCCCCGCCTCGCCCCGCCTCGCCCCGCCTCGCCCCGCCTCGCCCCGCCTCGCCCCGCCTCTCTCTCATCCCAGCTTTCGCTGCCCCGCACGCCTTGCTCCACCCGCCCACCTGAATCGCCCCCCCCCGCCGCTCAGAACCGCCCTTCCCGGCCCTGCCAGCGCCCCGTGCGGCGCGCAACGGGCTCCTTAATATGCGCACGGGGCCCGCGGCCCCGGTCCCGGCCTCGGCGCGTGCACGGGGCGCCCGCCGCCCGCCGCCCGCCGCCCGCCGCCCGCCGCCCGCCGCCCGCCGCCCGCCGCCCGCCGCCCGCCGCCCGCCGCCCGCCGCCCGCCGCCCGCCGCCCGCCGCCCGCCGCCCGCCGCCCGCCGCCCGCCGCTTGGCCGCGGCAGCTGTGGTCACGCCCACCGCAGCGCCCTTCACGGACGGACTTGCGATGCCACATCGATATCCGTGTTTTTACTTTTTCGCCCTCCGAATACTTCGTAAGAACAGGAAGTTACCTTAGCGTGCACCGGAAAACGGCGAATTTTCCCCAGAAAAACTCTTATAGTTGGGGTCTGGTAACAAAAAGCGGATCAATTCTGATGCCAAATTTAGGGGAGAAAATTTCTAACTCCTGGTGTAGTCAAAATCCATGTTTTGTTGCTTCTGATACTGAAAAATTGATTGACGGCAAAACGTTTCTCTTTCTATCCGTCCGTCTGTGGTCAACGTATAGCGCTTAAACCGTTCAGCCGATTTTCTTCAAAATTGATATTTTACAATCGTGTTTACTGATTGCGAGGCTTCTGGAATTTGAAAACCGATATTTTAATTGTGGAGGGTACTTTGCATCAAGCCCGTCGGACAGTTTCAAAACTTAAAAAAATTGCTCCAAATTTTTATTAAATTTTGTTGTTGAATAGTGCGAAGGATGTTTAAGATAATGGTGTAGGAATCATTTTCGTTGATTTCCTCAATTTTTGTAAAACTATTGGTGCTACAGCAGCACACATGCCCTTGCATTATTTCTAAATTTGCCTGAGATGACCCCAAACTATTACTCGCCTGCAATGACTCCAACTCTAGGTATTTCCTATCTTCCTTCTATTTTGCACATGGAGAGGTGATGTTTAAAACCATCGAGGTTTTTTTGCACGATATATTATTAATATCAATTTTGAACATCTGTATTTGTAAACATCACTGTTTTGTTATCAATGTCGCATCACTAGTACACAGCTACTTAAACAGAGCGACGAAAGGCCAGTCTAAATTCAAATGGAAAAATTATCGTTTAATTAAGAAACGAAAAAAAATCTGTGGCAGTAATTTATCGTATAAGAGAGTAGAGTAATATTTTATTATCGAACGAAACATTTGTGTACGCAAGAAGACGTCAGGAAAAAATTACACAAATTGGAGTGGATAAAATGTTTCTTGGACAATTTTTTTCTTCTTTATTACTAAATAAAAGCGAGAGAGCAAATCAATGGAGTGCGGAACCCTTTATATTCTATAACGTTAGTGACAGTCTTGTTGCTTTTTTGTAGATCCTTTTACAGCATACATCACCCCTACTCTAAAGAGACATTGTGAAAGTCTTATATCATCAAAATCCATTAATTGAATGAATGTTCTTCCTGGTAAACATGCTCGCGAGCCAATGTTATTGACCCTCTATGGAGTATATTGCAATGGCACTTTTTATTACTGTTAATTTATTAACCCATGACATTCATAAACTAATATTTAGTCTCCAGTTTTCAAATATTTTTCGAGATCTTAATTTGCCTATTAAACGCTCTGAACTGTCTCTCATGTAGAATTTTGTACATTTTTGAGTTATATTTTTGATAGTATTTGTTCTATAAAAGTTACTTTAGATTATATACTCGTACCAATTTTAGATCCTAGTAGTTAAGGTGAATTTTTTCTCTGCTAGTGTAGCACACTATTCAAAAATGTATTGTTTATCAAAGTTTATTTTTAACAATTTTTATTTCTTTTAATAAAAACAATTTTATACTATAATATATTTTAAAATGATACTAAAAGATCTTCAGAAAAGATTTGTACCACTACATTACTTTCATTCATTACCTTCTCAACACGCAGACAACTAGGACCACAGGAATTGTATCTTTATTCCATCACCTCCGCTGCCTTCTCAACCCCAGCGTCTTTACAAACTTGCCCTCAAGCGGCGTCTTTGAGCATGCCGCAAAAACAATTCGCATTCACATTATGAATGTTTAAAATTCAGCGCTAAAAAAAATCCGCCTCTTTTGCGCTCGCAAATGCCTTCTTTAAATGTAGACGGCCGCCCAGAAGATTTCAAAGCATTTTGAGGCGAGCGATTCCGGCGCGCTGTTTTAATTTAAAATGTTAATCGATTCGTCGCGTCGCCAAGGTGTTTGTCTTGGCTCCGCGCGTTTGGGTATGCATGGGCAGACGGCCGAGTGGAGGGGGGTGAAGAAGCGAAAGGGGTGGGGGTGGAGCGGAGGGGGGGTGGAAGACGGGGGTGAGAAAGAGGCATCGCCGCCTCGAGCAATATGCTAATTGAAGTACTGGGAACTCGCGGCTTGCGAAATGTCTCATTTTTCCTTGAACATTTGAATGATACACGAGCAGTTTTAAGTTTTTGTTATTCCTGCGAGATAGATTCGAGGTTTCTCGGAAAATACTAGTCATTTGCACTTCTTCCGTATGCTACCGAATTAACGTCACTTGCTGTTGTGATAGCAACAAGTTTTGGGCTTCCAAATATATCTTGTAAAACTAAGTAAACACCATCCTTCATCTTATGAGATAAAATCGAGTCATAAAACAAATTTACTTCTTCGAATTAGATTTCACTTTGATGTACTTGATCGTAATTTGAAATGTTATACAGCAAGAATTCATTTTATTTTATTAGTATGCTACGTGAACTCAATTACTGGATAGCAAATTCTTGATCAATATAGAGAAAACACAATTACGAGTATTAGTACCTTCTGTGCAATGATGTACTGCAGGCACCAGCTGCTTAGGTTTACAGGAAGCGAGACTTTTGAAATTTTGTTTCCCCGCTTCTAGGGCCCTCTGTAAATTGACGGGTCATAGAAAATCTTCTATGCTTTTCTGAAGTGGGAGAAGATGGCATGGCAAGCGTCATGTTTCATGTTCACATTTTCCCAATATTTACTGTTAATAAAGCCATTAAATGTTGACACTCGTTTTTGAAAGGAGGCCGAGTGTTTTTTGTATCGCGAATCTCTTGAGAAATAACTGTACTACAAAAATATGCACAAAATCCTCCTATGAAAAATGTTCTAATTTTAAACTACAAACATTAACATTTCGATACGTCATTCTCTCTTTAAAGAACGCCGAGTATGAGGCGAAACGTCCGAAAACCCTAGCAGTGCGAAGGTGCCCCGTCTCCATTGCTTGTCCGAAAGGCCTCGCGCGCAGCGGCCTTCAAGACGACGATGGAAAGCGCCTTAGAAGCCGCTTCCGCGGTCTGTTGCCAGCGCTCGTGCCCGCGGGATCGTTCTGCTCCCAGAATGAATTCCACAAGATTATCCCCTTTTTACGGGTAACTTGTAAGGAGGAGTCGGGAAACGAAAAGAAAAGGAGAAAAATAGCTGGTCACATAAGCGTCATGGAACATTGGAGATTTCGCTGAAGAAAGGGGAACGCGAGAAGCGGGGGATGGGTGGGGTAGGGTGGGGTGGGCGATGGATTGGGGAAAGGATAAGGGAACGGAGAAAAAAAGTTGAGCGGCGGTAGGCGCTCGTGGGCGGGGGAGGGGAACATGGCGGGCGGATCTGTTCGGCGCTCTGCAAGTGCATTCCCCTCCATCCCTTTCCCCCTCCCCTTGTCCCAACCGCTGTTGTGGGCTTCCGGCCGTGTCTTTCCCCCTCCTTCTACAAGGCTGTCCAAAGTGTTCCTCTGCACACCAATTGGCACCGTAGACTTACCGTCTCGTACTTGGCATTCGAGCATACCTCACAAAATTAATGTTACAAAAGCATATACTTTCTGGCATTGTTTCTGAATTTTCGAAAATTCATTCGAGTTCAGCGAAACAGTATGCGCCTTTAAGTGCCACGTGTTTTATTCCTGAATAAAATTTAAGAAAAAAGATCTCGAGAATTTTCTTCAAAATGCATTAATTTCAAGTATAAATTTCGGGAAGAAATCACGTTTTTTCAAAAAATTGTTTTCATTTCAAAACCTTCTTTAAAGATCTGATTTTTTATAGCACACTTTGTTCAACAAAAATCTATCATCAATTTTGTAGTTTTGAAATGTTAAATTTTTTTCAATTTTAGAAATCTAAAGAGTAACCGGAAATAGGACTAGCACATTTTACTATCCCTTGAAACATAAGAGGAGAAAATTGTAGTCAATATTGTAGTTGTAGGAAGACACTGGAAAATATTTTTGAACTTTTTCACTTTTCGAAAAATCAGACATTTCAACGAAAATAAGACTTGCACTATTATTTTAAACGTCCCTTTACGCTATCTTAGAACAAGGTTTAATAAAAAAAATGTGAAGCCATTATTTAGACATTTTCGAAAATATAAATGAGGGTTCATATGAAGTACCTTCAAAAATGAAAATTCCTGTTTCAAACTCAGTGGGCTTCAGCTCACTTAAATTGATGGGGAAAATCAATTTTAGAGAAAATCAGTTGAACCTTTTAGGCGCTAACGTTGAACCAGAGGAGGACGGACAGACAGAACAGACAGACAGACGGAGACACAAATTTTAACCGTCAATTTTTCAATATGAAGGATCGACAAAATTATTCTGATAAATAATGGAACGTGTATAGAAAGTAATTTACTATAAGTAGGAACATTATTTGTCCACTTTTGCGTCTCCAGGAACTGGTAATAAGAGCTTTATATTGACTGGGATTGATCTTGAAGAAATAGCAGAAATCTTTCATTTAGAATTAATATTTTGGCATGTAGATGCATTAAATCGTTAGAATTAGATTAGACGATGTAGACTATTTACATACAATTCAGTTTTAGAAGGGATGTATAACAGCTTACAAAATGTCGCTTTCTGTATTTTTTGATCACATAAAAGCACGCGCTACAGTGAAAAATCAAGAATGAAAAGGAAGAGTCCTTACCGAGTAACTGTTAAAACAACTGAGCAACAAAATCATCAGAAGGATAATTACTTTAATATTTGATCTCATTATCATTCGATGATTCTAATAAACGGATAGAAAATGCTGTGATCTCAAAAGTGATGTGCATAGAAAGAAACGAATTACAGATCCGAAATTAGCACACCCGAATTAGGGTTTGTACACTTGATTTTCTCGACTAGCAAAATCACCGTATGCCAATGTTATATTCTTCATTATGTAGATGTTATGTACACGTGCATGCAGTTGTTACGTGAAGAAAACTACAACTGTTATGCTAATACACTCGTTCACTGCAAAGCACATTTGCGTTTTTTGGATGGTAAACGCGCGAATACAGCAATGTATGGAAAGTTCATCGATTAGGTGGGTGCAGTTCTCTGAGTAGGACATATTCGCAATAAATAAAGAACGAAATTAAAATGTTCTGAAGCTAATAAATTCCTGTGAAATGATCTGTAATGAAATTAATAGCTAACTAGAAATGGTCCGAAATTCTTAAGGGAAAATGTCTAAATGTAAAGAAAGTATGACGAAATATGTGGTGTAAAATATTTCAAATTTTATCTGTTTAATGAAGTTTAACTTGGAGGATGAGGAGGAATAGTGAAACAGTAATTGCGAAGTGGTATAAAATGTCGGCAGTCTACCTATTATATTATTCTAAATGTGGCAACGTTTCTTTATTTCAAATAATGATAAAAAATCCTCTCTGTTCTTTTTCACAGTACGTCTATTTTTCTGTTTAGTTCACGTGTTGTCCATTAGTTATTTTTGTCTCTGTTTGTTTCACTTATATGAAAAAAGTAATCCTCCCAAATAACTTCCAGGCGTAATTTGAATGAAGAAGATAGTTTTATCTTAAGTACAAAAATCAGGTTCGTTCAATACTTGAGGTAATAACCATCATTCCATTTCGTTATTTTTATTATTTTCTATTTTTTCGTTTCGTATATATTATTTTGAAAACTATACTCCTTCATGAGTCTCCAGGCATGATATAATTTGACGAAGGGGACAAATCTTTCTTGTATTAAAAGCAGACCCATTTACTACACTATATCCTTATTTTTTTTAACTGCTCCCCTCTATTTGGGTGACCCTGGATCCTTTCCGCTGCCTTCCAAAGTGCACGACACGCCCTCAATATACGTGCCGCTCCTCTCTTTCGTGCTGCTTTCGTCTTGCCTTCGTGTCGCTTTCTTCCGGCTAATAGAAATTTCCCATCCCGCTTGCTTCGAAAAACGTAAGAGCGATGAATTTCGCCGTAATTCATATTTTTATTGCTGTATCTACGAAACGTCGTTTGGCAATGCCTCTCACCATGCAAAGAAACATGTGTGGCCTATTAGAAGTATATATTGCCTTTTTTCAGCTGAAAGTGACGCATTCCAGAAGACTCATATTGCTGTTTGTTAGATGTTCTAAAGTTTACTAAATATTTTATGTTTACGGGAATTGAGTGCATGGATATGCATTGGAACTTGCTTCCATCGTGATATAAAAGTTGTTAAAAATAAATTAAAGACAATTCGAAAACTAATTGCAATACTTATAATAAATTATTCATAAAGGTGCTTATGTGTTACCGCGAATAAAAAAATATTACAACAAAAATGTAAAAAAAATGTTTCCTTATTTAACTGAGAGTTAATAATATAACGTGAAATGTTTGTTCATGTAATCCTTTCATAAAATATCACATTGTAAAAATTAAACTACAAAGTTTCTCTTGATAAACGATTTGATGGATCATTTTATTACGATCAAATCTGATGAGAATGATTCATGCTCAGAACAATATAAATTATAAAGTACATTATAGTACTCTAAGCCTCGTCTTATCTCTTTTAAAAATGCTCGACGTGAACGATAACTTACCTCTCCCAAATATTTGTAAAATACCTTTTTACGAAAACTACTTAATCATGGTGGGCTTGCGGCAATGGGAGAGGTACACGCTCATGAAAACCATGCTTAGGGAGACTCTTAATAAAAGCCAGGCAATGGACATTGGCCTAACCGTACTAAATACTTTTTAGTATTTGTTTAAAATAAATTATTCCTATCTCGGTCAAGTTTTTCGTTCATTTTCCCTGATCCTTTGACCAAATGTGGAGATGGCCCGTATTTGCTTGTAGACATAACTTCTTTATTTGTGCAAGTCTTCTAAATGAGTGGGAAATGTAATTATTCAAATGATCGTTCTCCATGTTGTCGCTGCTGGAAGTAATATTCCTTCACAAAGGACATGATGAGGGATATTGCCCAAATATATAGCTGATTTTCCCTTGAAAATAGATTTATTACATCGGAGCGAAATTTAGTTAACAATTCTTGCCAAAACGCTCATTACTTTGCGTATTCAGAATTCAACTTGTATATGGCTTGGTGAAGGGATTCCAGAATGAGAACATATGCACAGAATACATGCTCCCCACAGCACGTCACAAGCAGTTTTGACGTAAAATTAAAAAATAATTAAAATAAATCATTTTAAACGCTTCATCTGGAGATAAATGAATCATGGATACAAGTAACAACCACAAAAAATGGAGCCGTTTGAGAAAATTTTGAAAAATCCCGGGAGCTTCATATAAAGTACCCTCAAATTGAAGAGATCTTTTTCAAATCTCAAAGCTTTGACTAGAATCAGATCGACCGGGAATATCCGTTTGGAAGAAATCGTGACGTAGGTTTAGGCGCTAGCAGTGTACCAGACTGAAGACAGACAGACGGACGGACAGACGGACAGACAGACGGACAGACAGACGGACAGACAGACGGACAGGACAAACGGAGACAGACGGACAGACAGACGGACAAGACAGACAGACGGACAGACAGACGGACAGACAGAGGACAGACAGACGGACAGACGAACGGGACACGGACAGGACGGACAGACAGGACGGACGACGGACAGGACAGACAGACGGACGGACAGACAGACGGACGGACAGACAAAACGGACACAGGACAGGCGGACAGACAGGCGGACAGGCGGACAGACGGCGGACAGACAGGCGGACAGACAGGCGGACAGACAGGCGGACAGACAGGCGGACAGACACAAACGGACGTTTTCCTTTCAATTGGTTTTTCGGTTTCAAGGACCTAGAAAACAGGGTTCTGGATACACACGTGTTAGAGGATTTTTTAGCAACTGGTTTTATCCACTTTTTCGTTTTCACGGCCCGGCAATAATTTTTTTCCGCGGAAAATTGGCCATACATAACTTTCCTTATACGTATATCACTTCGTGTATACGTACGTATACAGGAAAGTAAAAAATGGCATCATGGTTTAGTCATACTTCGAACGATAGCGCAGGTATCTTGTGACATTGGAGGCAGATAAGACTCAAGGGACCCACGAGTTTCCATTCATCCGCCTAAGACTTGCGCGGGCCGCTGGCTCGACGGCCGTGCCGCCCGGGCTACCCGAGGGCCAGAGACCCGGCCGACGCCGCGCCGCCCAGAAACTTTCAGTGTCTTTCGGTGAAGGGCGGAACCGGTAAAGACGGCGGCGCGGTGCCCGGGGCGCGGCGAAGATCCGGGATTACTCCAAAGCGTTCCTCAAAAGCGGAAGATATCGCGCAGGAGATAACGTGCATTTAACTTTCCGAGGGGTGGGGTCGAGCCAGGGCTATATACATAGACAGAAGTGAGGACCGGAACGATGAACGAAGTGGAACATGATAAGTTTTTTACGAGCTTCGGATCAATATTAATTCTTTCCTCTCCGACGCGCCCAGCCGCCCGCCGGTCTTCGTCCCTCTCCGCCCCAACCACCCACCACCCCACCACCCCCGCTCCGCCCCCGTGCGCGCTTTCCTTTCGACTTTAATATACGAACTGGGCAGGGACTCGCTGGTGCGCACGGGTG
>JAHLJT010003656.1:10676163-10731242 GCA_031308135.1 Acheta domesticus
TAATCCGATTATATTGAGATCCTGTCAGCTGATATCACTATCGCAACCCAATGATCAAATTGCTTTCATCGAAAACAGCTGTTATGAAATCACACATGTAAATAGTTTTTTGTGACGTTTGACCATTGTGTGAGTGTGCTCATTAAAGATGTACATAAGATGGCTTGTGGTATGGTCTGAAACGTATTTCGGGCTGAAATTGGTAGATAAGTCAAATTTTCTTCCATAGTTTCTTTGTTCTTTGCTTTCCTCTTAGTTTCTTTCCTCGCTGCATGTAGCGTTCAGGAGCTAAAGTTCTTAAAAAAATGAAAACAAATGAATTGGTTATTTTCAAAATCACGTAAGTCATTCTCTTTTCCATTTTCACTTTTTGTGAGAAAATAGAAGCTGCAGGATAGATGCTTCGTTCAATGTGTAAATCCCGTAAATCAGATGAATAGAATGGCCCTGAAAACATTGCAAAGTTTTGATTTGGTTTTGAAACACTGTTAGTCATTGACTTGCGGGGTGTGTTGGACTGTGTATGTAAGTCTATATGTACACAATGTGTGTGATTGGGATATCCTAATCAGAGAGGTTGGTTAAAAGAGATGTTCAATATTGAAATATTCCTATATCATGTTTCATGTAGATTCACATTGTCATTTCACATAATATTGTAATAAATGTGTCAGCTTACAAACTGAACCTGAAATGTGTTTTTATTTACATGTTTAGGTGAAAAATTTCTGATTAGTTTTTGAAATCCCATAAGTCATAAACTTTTAAATTAGTTCAGAGACTATTGTATATTTGACACTAGTAAATTGATTGTGTCCACGGTATTCTCAATCAACAATTATGCATCAGAAATAAGTAAAACAGAAAAGTTCTCTATGTACGTAATTCAGTTTTTCTGGTTTTCCCTCAACTTTATCATTCCTGACTTGCGGGGTTTTAACCGTGGTTGTGGGAAAACCGGAAAAATTTTAAAAATAACCAATTCATTTTTTTCCTCTTAAATTAGTGTTTCATTCTCTGTTATACATGCTGTTTTGCTGAGTACATGTTTAAAGTAACCATTGTGTAACTTTAATTCAAAGCTTCTGAACTTTTTCCTGAACAGTTCACCTGGCTTATAAAAAATAATCTTCCAGCTGTTTCTCTTTGTTGTATTTCGATTGTTTTTGTTTTTATTTTTTCTATTTATTCTTTTTGCTTCTAAATTTTGTCATGGTAAAATACTTTATCAATTCGTAAGATGGCTCTAGGAAGTTTGCTTGTTTCCCATGGTGCGAGTTGGGGTAAAATAAAGTTGCAGCTTTCCTTTCAAATCGTCTCAGTTTCTGTAGCTGTGAGATAGAAAGCTTATACATGCGGAGTTTTCTAGTTACGGTGATGGAAAAACGTCATGTCTACTTTATTCCCTAATCGTGGGAATTAAATCTAGACTCAGCTATAGAAGATTCCATTACTAGCCGAAAAGTTGGACCGTCGACCCTAAATCTCAATTATATACATACAAATACTCTATCTCGCTCAATATTTTGATTACTTATTGTAAAACATATGAAATAAAAAAATGTTCTACTCATAGATTCAGCCTTGGCTATTAGCGTTACTCCAAAATTCGTTTGTGTAAGCAATGTTGGTTTTCAGAACAAAAGAGAGAGGTGGACTATGTCATGAACATATGCTGATAATGACCCAGTAATAAGTTTTTGAAAAAAAAATTCAAAATTTTAACTTCAGTAAATTGTGTATGCTATCATTTCTCACAATCACTCTAATGTATGATATTATGTTAAAAGAAATATCCTTCAAGAAAAGGTGCGTGGAAAAATCATCAAACATCACGTTGGTCGTAGCACCCTTCAAAAATCTTATATGGACAGCAAAGATCTCTTTCTGTTTCTTTCTGCTTTCTGCTTCTGCGTCTTTTCTAAATTACTCTCCATTCTCAAGGTTTAACTCAATTTGGAACACACAATAAATATGTTCGTTTCTGTGGAGTATGTAGATTTCTACGTCAAAAAGTATTGTGTGGGTAGATGAAGTTTCCTTTACGATTTCTCATCCGAAAACGTATTACACTAATTCCTTTGTTTCTACTTCTAATTGTTTGCGTTGACGAAAGTTTTTCATTATTATTATTTTCAATAAAAGTACAGTAACTGCAGTTGCGAACATTTATAGTGCATTCCAACATGTGTTGATGGCATATAATGAATAAAATAAATAATGAGCTAATTAGCCACATCGGAGTATAATTAATAAGCTTAAATCATTGCACAACGTTAAACATACAACAGGAAGTTTTGTAAAATGATTACATTTTTCACAGATAGCATAATATATCGATAAGAATATCGTGACTTTTATTAGTTTTTGCACTTCATAGCGGACAGAACTATGATCTTCTACACATGCGCAGATGCACATAAGTGATGCGAAACTTGAACTGCGCATGCGCAGAAGATCGATAGTGCTGTCCGCTATGAAGTGCAAAAACCCTCTATTAACTTAAACAAACAGCGTCGATGTAGTAAATGTGGAAAACATCCCACCATCATGTGCCATTGGCCATTTGACACGTGGAATGTGCGCCGGCCGTGCAGCGAGGCCGCCGGTCGCGCCCCGGCGAGGCGCGGCCGCCATTCCATCGCCTTGATTGCTCCTCGCAGTCGTCCGCCTCCGCCCCCCCCACTTCCTTTGGGGCTGGGGCGCCGTTGCCTCGCCATCTCACTCCTCGCGCCCCCGTCCCCGCTTCTGACTCCGCCTTCGCCTCCGCCCCGCCACCGCGCTTGGTTTCGGACTGAAGCGCCGTCGTCCCGCCGTTTCTCTCGTCCCGCCCCCGCCCCGCCCCCGCCCCGGCCACGCCTCCTCCTTTCGTCCCTTCTCCGCCTGCGCCGCGGCCCCCGACCTCATCTCCGACTTCGCCTTCGCCCCCGCCATCCCACTGTTTGGACTAGAGCGCCATCGTCTTGCCATCTCGCTCCTTCTGCTGCGCCCCGCCCCCGCCTTCAATGCCTCCATCCCCCCTCTGCCCGCACCGCCACCCGCGGGTCCGTCCCCGACTTCGCCTCCGCCTCACCCATCGCCTTCGCCTCCACCTTCGCCTCCATCTCCACCTCCGACACCGACTCCGCCTCTGCCTCCGCCTCCACCTTCGCCTTCATCTTCGCCTGCGCCTCCGCCTTGGCCTCCGCTTCCGCCTCGCCATCCGCCTCCGCCCTCGCCACCAGTCTTGGTTTCGGGAAGGTGCACTGTCGCCTCTCCATCCTCCACCCTCCCCCGCCCCTGCATTCCCCATCCCCCTCCGTCCGTCCTCCACGCCTCAGCCCCCGTCCCCGCTCTTCCTTTCGAACGAGGGCGCCTTCGTCTCGCCGTCTCGCTCCGGCCCCGCCCCCCCCCGCCGCCGTCTCCGTGCCGGCGCGGCAGCCGAGAGATATGTGCGGGCGGTGACGGCCTATTGATTTGCTCGTGTCCTCTCCCCTGCCCCGCCGTCCTCGGCCCCGCGTCCTCCGCTTTCGACGCCCCGCCGCGCCGCGCCGCGCCGCGCCGCATGCATCGCCGCCAGTGAGGTCGGGACGAGGACGTGCCCGGGACGATGCGTTCTGCTAGCTTTCTCCCTACGATTGGCTTCTTCTCTCAGGTCTTTCGGAGTAGGTGGAAAATGTGACAAGAATAGATTACAAAATTGAACATATAAGGGGGTATTTTTCAATCTTTTCCAGTTTGCTTCACGGTATTTCGAATGAACATTTTAAATGAGACGTTCTTAAAATATTGATTTCTCTGCCTGCCCAATCCAACTCTGCAAAATACTCTTTGCGTTAAGTTCCCCCTTCAGGAAATAGTGTGTCCTCGCTGACGCTTTTGATACCAATAACACACAAGAAACATAAATTGAAAACAGTGTTCAATGATAAAATCAAAGAGCTGATTTACCCACATTTAATTGAAATGTTCAGCAACGGTGTTTGGATTCTCGTGATTTTATGTAATGTCGATTTATGTATTTTTTCGTGCTAGAAACTATGCAAATCGGTATACATTTCATTATAGTCAATTCCCTCATGTGAATGAGAACATACCTACTTTTTTATGCGCTCATAATAATTTGGTTATACGTCTTAAAAACGGCTACAAATGCTTCAATGAAATTGCGATTTAGGACGATGTTTTATTCCTTTTTAATATTCTTAAAATAATATTTCGGTTCTACTATTAGGAATCGGAAAAATTGACAAAATTTCAAAATAATGTATATTGGAGATAAGTAGCAGCTGGGAAGACGATGAGGCAAGTACCAATAGCTAGCTCAGACCAAAGAAAATATAAAACTAATACGAGAAAGTCTGTAACATTCGGTAGCATCACTAGTTAATTGCATGTATGTGCATGTTTGAGCTTTCAAATATTCATAAGATCTTTACAAGAAATGTTAGTAAAAATCGCAATAACCGAATTAAAAAAATTGTACTCCCAATGTTGATGGTCGACGTATAAAAGAGTCGAATTTACACATAGTATAAACAAGTTTCACGTGACTATGGCTATTATCCTACGACAATTATTGACTTTTTAGCTATGGGTTTTAGTGCACATGGAAGAAATGGACAAAATTTCTTATTTTGTTCATCTTCTATGACATAAAGCCCGCAAAATTTTATACAAGTTTTGGCAATGTAAAATGTTCATATAAAAACAAAACGTGATAATAAAGTGCACTCCAACATTAATTGTGGTTACAACACATAAGTTTCGTTTCCAAAACTTGCAAACTTTGCGTTATTTTATGGAACTCATTTTAGAATGACCTGATCTCTTTTCTCTTTTCCGTTGTCTGCAGGGCAGAGAATAGACTTTCCGTTCGCGTAGAACAATAGGATTCTGTCCTGCAATTAGCGCTGGCGATTCTTCGCGTTTGGAAGACTTCAAAGACCGAGGACTCGGTCCAAGAATTTCGGATCTTTTCGTTCGCCCCGTTAAAACTAATCCCTCCGCGCTCTTTTATTCTTACCAAATGACGCGACGCCTTCAAGAATACGCCGTCGGCGCCTGGGGATTCCGCCAGTGCTATTTGTACAACGCTTCAATTATCACAACAAAGGAGTGGTTATTATCGATAATTTCGCCGTTAACTTATATCGCAATCGCTTTTTTCCCTCCATTCCGCCGCTGCCTTATTTCTTGTATCTCGAAGCTGCGTCGAGGTGGAAAATATTTCTAGAGGAGACTCAATAAGGCAAAAGAAAATAATGAAATAAAGTTTGGCGCCGGCGGGTGGAGGGAATTGGGAGGGAGAGGGAGTTGGAGGGGGAGCGGTTGCGTTGGAGGCGACACGCCCCCTGGCGGGGCGCAGGCTTCTGGGGCAGACAGAGTGGTGCGTGGCGTGGAGGTCGACGTGGGTGGCGCGGAGGTCGGCGTGGGTGCCGCGCCCAATGCAAGGGGGGTGTTGGCGGGGCCAGGATGGTGGCGGTGGCTGCGGTGATGTCGGCCGGTCTCCCGGTCGACCGGTCTCCCGGCATGTGTGGTTCTGTAATGCATATTAGTGTGTGTGTGTGTGCAAGTAAGGGGTGATGTTAGGGTAAGGAAGAGGAAGGCGCGGTCCGTGGGTGGTTTGTTAGGGTACTGCTTCCGTATTCACTTTGTCTTGGTCGGCGAAACAACGGAAAACCAGCGATCAGAGCAGCTGTCCACTAGAATTGTCCTCGAGAAAGCGACTACACCGGATCTAGCTCGTACCGAAAATCCTGCCACCGTCTAGACTTAAACGTAGGAGCTCCCGATCAGAAGCTGCAGTTACATGAGTTGATGCCCTAAATCACCTCTTCCGGTCCGTGACGTCAGTTAGGGCGAGCGGGGTGGTGAGGGTGGGCGGGGGCTGCGGAGGCGGCGTGGTCTGCAGAGATTTGGAGGGCTCCGTGGGTTGGCGGGAGCGAGGCAGCCAGTGCAGCGGGGCGGGCGAGAGGAGGCGGGGCGGGGTCGCCGGGCTTGAAAGGCCCCGTCCGCCTGCGCGGTTCGCAGAGGGAGATCATTAAAAGTTTGCTCGCCGCGTTGTCCGCCGGGCTTCAATCCGATCACAGATATGCTCACCTCCGCCCCACCGCCCGGCCACCACCGCCACGGCTGTGGACTCGCCCCATCACCGCCTGCGGACTCCCACCATCACCAAGTCTACAGGAAGGAGATTCTACTCTGGTGTTAGAGGCATGGTTGGGGTGTGTACGAAAAACGTCGGCACATACTTGAGAAATAATAAAACTAAACTAGACTCCTGTTACTTCACGCGGTGGGTGAAGGAACTTCCTCACGAAGGCGCCGGTCAGTTGCATGATGACGAATGTTGGCCTGTTAGTGCTCGGCATTGCTGAAGCGATCTTTGGGCGTGCTTGAATCCAAGACAATAAGATGAAAAAGAAATAGTAACCGGGCAGTATTGTACTGCTAGCCGACTTGGAACCGAGTTGGGTTTATTGTTATCTTCATTTAGAAGATTGTAAGACAGTGCATTGCAGCTCTCTTGAGTGGTCTTTACGTTTGTGCTGTATTCATGTGAGAAATTTATAATAATTGATTTATTAATTATGATTGTTATCATTATTGTCATGGGCGTGTCCCGCTGATACTCGTAAATAAATATTGCTTCCCGCGGAAACGCTTGGCTTTGCTGCCATTGGCAGCATTGACAGGTTCCTTCGTGTTTTTTTTCATTCGCCGCGTGATGTCGCTGAAGCGTAAGGAGTCTAGTTATGTTTTATTTTCCAAGTAGCTAACGATGTTTACGCATATACCCCCATCACCGGAGTTGAGTCTCCTTCCTGTTGACTTCGTGCCCACTATCATCGTCCGCGGATTAGACCTGTCAACTCCCGCGGACACCCTCTATCCCGTCCACGCCGAAGAAGTTGTGCCACTCCACTCTTCTGCGGATTCTGCAATTTCTCTAACCGTCTTTTGCGGCTCCAATGCTTTCGAGAAGAGCGATCTACTTTCTGTCACCATATGATCTTGCGTTCTATACACAGAAGTATACTTAGAACACCAATGAAATAGTGAAGAATTCTGCAATTTTTTCTCATGAAAAAAATATGCTTTGTGCAATGATAAAGCAAAAAGCTGGAAATTATACTAGCACCTAGTCAGAAGTCAGTAAAGATTTTTTTAAATGTAAAAATGTAATAAACCTATCAAGAGTAATTACACAAATTGCATTTACTTGCCTATTAGAGTAGTTTGTGTCCGATATTAATTAGTGTTATTTCTCAAATTTCAATAATTGAACATGTGTTCAAAGAGCACATTTGCAAACTTGAACACGAATAGCCTTAGATAACACTTAATAATTAATTACTCGTACATTCATCATACTGATGCTAAACATACTGATAATACTGATCGTATAGGACAAGCTGTTAAAAAGACTTAATTTTGAATACGATATGGTAAACGGATCGTTTCTTGAAATTCCAGAAAACGAAAATTGAAAGTAGACAAATCTCAACACTGTGTGGAAACACAAGAAACGTCCAATGTTGAGAATTTATAGAACAGCTGCGCGCCGCGTAGGCGCTGACAATATCTCCGATCGGGGAGCCGGAGGTCGAGGTGGCGTCGCGACGCCTTCTGCACCGGGCGTTGGCGGCGCTCCAGAGCGTTTACAGAACAACCTTTTCTTTGATGAACACTCATTTACATTGATGAATACATATTTCACTTGCTTAAAACACATTGAATATGATGAATACACCTCTGATTTTATGAATAGACATTGAATTTGTTCGATACACGTTGAATTTGTTTGATACACATTGAATTTGTTTCACATTTAATTTGACTGACACACATTAAATTTCATCGATATACTTTAAATTTTATTGGTACGCTAAATTTGATCGAAATGCATTGAATTTGATCTATATAATTCAATTTAATTACTAAACTTTCATTTATTGTTGACACACTTTAGAAGAGTAATTATCTATAATGAAGAAATGAAGAGGTCGGAGCAACATTATGATAAATCTCATTCTACAAATTCACTGAAAGGTTGGAAAGCTGCGCGCCGCGTAGGCGCTGACAATATCTCCGATCGGGGAGCCGGAGGTCGACGTGGCGTCCCCACGCCTTCCGCACCGGGCGTTGGCGGCGCTCCAGAGCGTTTACAGAGCAACCTTTTCTTGGATGAACACTCATTTAAATTGATGAATACATATTTCATTTGTTTAAAACACATTGAATATGATGAATACACCTCTGATTTTATGAATAGACATTGAATTTGCTCGATACACGTTGAATTTGTTTGATACACATTGAATTTGTTTCACATTTAATTTGATTGACACACTTTAAATTTCATCGATATACTTTAAATTTTATTGGTACGCTAAATTTGATCGAAACGCATTGAATTTGATCTATATACATTCAATTTAATTACTAAACTTTCATTTATTGTTGACACACTACAGAAGAGTAAAGATTTATAATGAAGAAATGAAGAGGTCGGAGCAACATTATGATAAATCTCATTCTACAAATTCACTGAAAGGTTGGAAAGCTGCGCGCCGCGCAGGCGCTGACAATATCTCCGATCGGGGAGCCTGAGTTCGAGGTGGCGTCGCGACGCCTTCCGCGCCCGGGCGTTGGCGACGCTCCAGAGCGCGCCCCGGCGCCGTCGCGACGCCCACTTCCCCTCCCCCTGCCCCTCCCCCTCCAGCTTCCCCTGGCGCCTACCGCGCACTCCCATAAATAAAACACATTGTTATGAAAAGCCTTCCTTTTATTTAATTTATCACCTTCGGGCGTTCTTTTTTTTTTGTTGTATCTGGCGCGAGCGAAGCGCGGTGCGGGGCGCGGAGCAGGACGCGGGCGCGGGGCGTGGGGCGCGAAATTTTATTTCCAAAGTTGAGCTCCACACGCTTTCTGTACGGCGCTTTTTACGCGACCCGAATTTGTTTGGAATCATCATTTTATGAACATCGCGAACATTGTGGAAGTACTTTTTAAATTGTTCCTTTTTTACCGGCGAGAAGAATTCTGATATGGTTTTTAGGGAAAAAGTTTATTTTTTTTTCCGCCCTTTTCTCTCGCGCGTGTTTCGCCCGCCCGCCCACGGGCGATGGGTGGGGGCGGTGCGCTCGTTACCGCCCGCGCAACCGCTCGCCGCGGGGGTGGGGGGAGGGGGCGGGGGAGGCGCGAACGCGGGCGCGCGAAAGTACGGTGTGCGGTCACGTGACTGCTTAAGCGCGCGCTGCCGTTTGCTGTAATTTCGCGCCGAGTGTTTGCCTTGCCGGCGCAGCCTCGCCCGCCGCCTCGCTCTGCAATCGGAAGGCGCTGCTGCCTAAGTGGGAATGTAGTACAAGGTGGCGCAGTTCGGGGCTGCGCTACGGATACAAATGAATGCGAATGTTCCAGCAATTGAATTCAAAAAGAGACGGCTAAAGTATAAAAACAACGGTTTTAAGGTTGTCAAACATTAATGCAAATAAATGTAAATATTTACCATTTACTTTGATGAATGCATTCAATTTGCTGAAAATACATTGAATTTGATGATTACACATTGAATTTGACGATTACACATTGAATTTGACGATTACACATTGAATTTGATGATTACACATTGAATTTGATGATTACACATTGAATTTGATGATTACACATTGGATTTTATGAATACACATTGAGTTTGCTCGATATACGCTGAATTTGTTTCACATTTAATTTGATCGACACTCATTGAATGTCATCGATATACTTTAAATTTGATACGCTAAATTTGATCGATACACATTGAATTTCATCGATATATTACTCGTTTACTTTACATTTGCAGAAGGCAGAATTAGGAACTAATGTTGTTTTGAAAGTGAAGGCCCGAACACACAACGAATGGCCCCGATGTCAATCAGCATCTGACCAATCAGCTGTCTCCGAAGGGAGCACAGGCGCTACGGACACAGCTGACGAATTATGCCTTTCTGATAGTGAGCTGGAGTCGTGCTCTTAAATGATTTAAGATAATATACAATAAAATAGATCACACCGCACGCTGTTCACAACATTTACGTACAATATTTTTATTTCTTCTTTGCACTTATCTACTGCTTAATGGTTATGTTCTTGTCCCGCCGGTGTTCTGTGTGCTGCTCACCGCCGTCTATATCATATTAAACGGTCAGTATTTACTGCAGACGCGCGTTTCTCATTCAGTCGGCGGTGACCTCATGTAAACAGATCGCAGCGCTCCGTCTGCAAATGTAAAGTGAACGGGTAGTACATTACATTAAATTACTACACTTCCATTTATTGTTGACATACTGTACAAGAGTAAAGTATTATAATCAAGAAATGAGGAGGTCGGAGCAACATTATGACAAATCTCATTCTACAAGTTCACTGAAAGATTGTGATGATGGAATCTCAGAAATTTCCAATATTCCAAGCAATCTTTTTCCCTTTCGAATCACTTGGCTTGAATTTTAAAATTCACATATTTTATCACAAGTTATTCTTTCAACCTAGGGATGATATTATTTATTTGCTGGTTTATTTATGTGTTGGCATCTTGCCTGTATAGTTATTGTAAATAAATTTAAATTTCTTGAAAAACTATGCATGATTGAACTGGTAAAAAATAATACTTTTTATAGTGTCTGAAATATTTGAAAAAACTGAGATGTGCATAAAATTTTGTTTTTTCCCTTGGCTTTCAAATATTTTAGAAACAAGAGTTCTACTACTTGGATCCCTTCAGTTATTTTATACAGGTGTGTGTAGATTAAGTCATTAGTTATCAGGAACGCCAATTTTGTAAATTGAAAATGGTAAATTTTCAGTTTTTCTCAACTATTTTTTTTTTCAGAATATAGAGTGGTAAATGTTATTGTTTGTTAGAAATCCTCCTAGTTTCGCCAAGATGAGATGTTCAAGAACCAAGTCGAAATTTTTACCTCAATTTACTCCTATGTATTTTCTTCTGCAGCATACCCCCAAGGTGTCCCGCCTTCTTGCACTGCTTTGAAATAGTCCTTCCGAGTTTTTCACCTTAAGATAAATAAATTTTTATATTTATATTATTTAAGGTAGATATTATTTAAGATAGATAAATTTTTACAGGTTTTAAATACAAGTGTTCCTTATAATTTTGCACATCAAGGAACATTCTCAAGCTTCTTTCAACATCACTCCGTTACCAAGAGACACATTTTCTCTCGTGGAAATTATAAATTTACTAAACTCATGATTTTAACTCTTGTTTAATTAAGTATTTATTTTAAACAGAGCTTGTGATTAAACTCCTAATTAATCATTTTAACTGTTCTCATAACGTAACCTTTACCCACATTTTCCATAACCTAAAGTTAATCCTTGTCATGATTTCCCTGTTGTATTTTCCCCAAGATCATTTCAAATATCCTCTTTGTGTGGCAACACTGGCTGTCGGCGTCGTAAGGAATTGCGCGCCGTGATTCAATGGAGCAGCTGCGATAATGTTTGCTTTCGAGCTCCCGCGCGCGAATTAAAATAATGGGCGCGGTCTCCGTTCGCACCCCGCGTGCCCCCGGAGCAGCGTTCGCAAATCAAGGGATGTTGAGTTAGGAGCCCTGGCCACTCTCGGTCGGCGAGTTGCTGTTTGTGTACGGGAGGTAAACCAACAGCAGAGTGTACGCTGCAATAATACTTCTGCGGAATGTACGAGTACAACAGCGTGAATCATTTGAATTGAATTTTGCGATTCACGTCTGTTATCCGATGTACATATTAGTGTTGTGTTGGGATACAGAAAATTTCGTACAATTTTTTTTGATTTGTAAGACTAAACGGCGTGTGAAACTGAAAATATTATGTATATTAATAGTAGATACGATGGGAAATAATAAATATTGAATGTATTATGAGAATAACCGAATAACTCCAGAAACATGTTAGCGTAAAATTGCATAAATCTCTCCTTTAATAATATCTGTGAAAAGTCAGATAGGTCTCTGCATGGAGATTCGTGGTAATCAAACGTCAGTATCATGTGTTCTCGATGAAACTCATTAGTGTCCATTGACTCTTACGAGTTCAGCGAAGGAAAGCAAAGTAGGAGATCGTAGTCGCCAGCAAATTCTTTTTTTAAGATGCTGCATTTCTTTCTACATACAGTCACAGAATATGGTAAAAAAACGTGATTTTGCATGCGATCTTTATTTATTTATTTATTTAGTCAAAAAACAGTAAAAACTGTATATGACGTGTGGGGAAAGAAATTTATCTGCGCACATTTTCTTGAGGGCCAGAATTTTATTATAAAAAAAAACACGAAAACGAAAAAATTAATTTAGAAAATAATTATTTTAGAAAAATAAAGATATTTGAAAAATGTTTTTTCCCGAGTTATAGAAAATCAATTTCAACTGTAAATGAACTGCAAGCAAAAGGAGTGCTCAACAAAACGTGCGCACAGTGAAGCTACATTTACGTCCAGAAGCAAAACAAGAGTTTAACAAGGGGCCATCTCAGCATTTGCTCTATGGATCAGGGAAACTGGACAAAAACCTGATCGAGATGGGGGTCATTGACCCGGAAGCTGAAGTACATTACTTGTTACAGGCGTATTAAATATTTTTTAAATGTATAAAATGCAAACATAAACTAATTCATTATATATCTTTGTTTTGTTACATTATTTTTCTTTTTCACGATCAGTATAGTCTCTAATAGATCTTTAATAGAAGAGAATCTAAACAGTAATTTTGGATATGTTTTTCGTTGTCTTTCTTAGATTCAGTGTATTAGTCAATAAAAAGCGAGATAATATGAATAGCTTGGTGCTATTTACTAGACTATATTCCATCCTACACTGATTGGTGACAGGTATTTAAACATTGTTCTTACAAGCTTGATAATTCTCACAAGCTTACTCACTTGCACATGTCCAAACGAAACATACAGATAATACGAGCAGTACACCCAGACGCAAATGTAGTGGAAAATAACTCTAGCAAATATTCCAAATAACACTCCAACGCATTCTGTTCCGCCAAGCTCTCCATTATCTGAAATGATTAGTCTCCGTGAACTGACATTATCCGCAAAATATAACACATCTTACTGGCTTTTAACTACTTGGAAATATGTTTCCAATAATTTTTAATAACTTTTTTTCATTTCTGTCGTGTACATATTTATTTCTCCATATTTTCTGGACTTGCATATTCTGATTATTAAAACTCGAACTACGGTCAAATTCGACAATACTGCGCGTATAAATTGCAGCCTGCAATCGGAACATAAGGTGCATGCCTTTTCAAATGAACGCACACTGGGTCCTTTCGATCCACATTGCGGTCTCCCCTCGGGCTCCGTGCGTCACCGAGAGACATCGATGGTTCTCGAACTGTCGGAGACGGGAGTAAGCCGAGAGGGCACGGTGAGAGGCGGGGAGGGCGGGTGGCGGCCTAAGAATAGGCCGAGCGGGGTCTTGAACTCCCCGCGCCCCTTATCGCGCGCCACGCCTGGCTGCCCGGCGCCCCTCCCCGCCCCGCCTCGCCCCACCCCACCCCGCCCCGCCCCGCCCCGCCCCGCACAAAGAACGCCCCCACGCCGACCCTAGCCCGCCCCGCACGCCCCGCCCCGCGGGTCGCGTATTGTCTCAGGTTCAGGAGGCGTCGCCCCCCGGCCTCGCATCAGCTGCCTCGCCGCTCCCTGTGCCTCCAGCAGCCTCACTCCCACACCCCGCTCTTTCTCCCCGCTCTGTCTCCCCGCTCTGTCTCCCCGCTCTGTCTCCCCGCTCTGTCTCCCCGCTCTGTCTCCCCGCTCTGTCTCCCCGCTCTGTCTCCCCGCTCTGTCTCCCCGCTCTGTCTCCCCGCTCTGTCTCCCCGCTCTGTCTCCCCGCTCTGTCTCCCCGCTCTGTCTCTCCGCTCTGTCTCTCCGCTCTGTCTCTCCGCTCTGTCTCTCCGCTCTGTCTCTCCGCTCTGTCTCTCCGCTCTGTCTCTCCGCTCTGTCTCTCCGCTCTGTCTCTCCGCTCTGTCTCTCCGCTCTGTCTCTCCGCTCTGTCTCTCCGCTCTGTCTCTCCGCTCTGTCTCTCCGCTCTGTCTCTCCGCTCTGTCTCTCCGCTCTGTCTCTCCGCTCTGTCTCTCCGCTCTGTCTCTCCGCTCTGTCTCTCCGCTCTGTCTCTCCGCTCTGTCTCTCCGCTCTGTCTCTCCGCTCTGTCTCTCCGCTCTGTCTCTCCGCTCTGTCTCTCCGCTCTGTCTCTCCGCTCTGTCTCCCCGCTCTACCTTCACGCTCTTCTTCTTCTTTCTCTTTTTCTTTCTCGTCTTCTTCGTTTTCTTCTTCTTCCTCTTCTGCCTCCTCTTCTTCTTTCGCTTCTTCCCTGTCAATCCCCCCTCCTTCGCTGCTCCCCCGCCGTGCGCCCGGCGCGCGTCCGCGGGTGCGAAGCGGCAACGAGAGCGCCTGTCCCCTCCCCTCCCCTCCCTTCCCACTTCCCCTCCCCTCCCCTTCCCTCTCCGACCCCTCCCTCCCCCAGCGCGGAGGCGCCCCGGGCGCGCGCTTCGATATTCCGCTCCGCTAAGCAACTCTGTTTATTTTTCTAAAAAATGCTGAGAAAGAACAACCGCTGTGTTTTTTAAAATACACTTGCATTCACAGCAAAGGAAGGGTTATATTTTGGTAGTTTTGCTTTCGGTTAAGTATGTAGTTTTTCGTTTTGAGTTCGACTTTCGACATTATCATTACTGATAATGTCTGTTTTTTCTATTTTGTTTTTTAATACAATTCGGATGTGTTTTACACAAATACCAGAATCAGAGATATCTATTTTGCTGACTCCAAATAGTTTACATGTGTTAAAAATAAATATTTGGTAATGCGTTTCATATGAGTTATTCTACACTGTGAAGGAAGTTTCTGCAATTGCAAGTACGTTGATATGAATATCGCCAAGTGAAAATAAAATATTATTGCCGAGAAGTATCACAATGTATTGTAAAATACTATTTTTCTCAATGTTCTCTTTTTCTGTTGCGAGTATCAGTAACATGAGAAAGCCATTTTTATTCGTGGTAAATTACTGTCCAATATTCAATTGAATCAGAAATTGCGTATACCAGAGAGAGAATCCTCAAAATGCCATTTTTATCGGATTGTATCAAAATCTACACTCAATGACATTTATTGATTTTTCACACAATTCTACCAAGGAGAAGGATCTGTGAATATTTGAAAATAAAGGAGTAAGATTTTCGATGTTTCCCACTTCCAATTTTTGTATATTCTGCTTCCTTGCTGTAATTGCCATGGCCCTCTTGCCACCTAATTGTGATATACAGGAATTTATTATTTAACTTCCACGAAGATAAAATTATTGAATAACTGACTAGTCGTATTAAAATGTTATTTTGTGAATGTTAATCAGCGAATAATTAATTTTATAGGTTTTGTGTTGCCTCGTTTCTTTCCACAATAGAACATTCTGAAAAGGGGCTCCTCCGCCTGACTCCAATTTTATTAATTATATGTCTGTTATATTATTTTATATTCATTAAATTATATTCTATTTGGCCCATATATAGATAGCAGACTATTTCTTATATGAAATATATAAATAATTAACATTATTGCGCATTTCATATTGCTACAGTTTCGAGGACATCATTTTTATCTTCAGGGTTATATATTCATTAAAAAAACTCATTTCAAAAATGAAATGAATTTGTTATTTAATAAATTGTATTCAATATAAGGGCCCAATAGAATATAATTTAATGAATTTTTAATGAATTGCTGACCAAATACCAAGCCCAAACCCCGAGGAGCGAAGCAGCAACGCCTCGTGTAGTTTGGAAGGCAACGGATATGAGGAAGGGCTGCGGCGCGGAGCTCTGGCTTGGAATTGAGGGAGGCCGGACTGGAGGAAGAGGGCCAGCCGCTAGGCAGGAGAGAAGCCAGCCGCTAGAATTCTCCTCCACATAGCGTATGAATTTGTCCTAGCTGACAAGGTAGTTTCGTTTCCTGCCACTGTCGGGATTCGCACCGTAGAACATCCCGGTCAGTGGCACTGCAGTGGCATCAGTTGAAGCCCTGAAGCACCTAAGCTGGTTGGCAGCAAGAAATTGGGGACTTCTGTGGCTGATTTAACCCGATCACCTAAAACGCATGTATAGCCGATTCCTGGATCTGACGTAGCTACGTATTGTTGAAAATCTTGCTACCGACGGGAGTGTGACCTAGGGCGTTCTAGTCAGAGGCGACGCAGGGGCATCAGTTGGTGCACCCAGCCCCGAAAACGCACGATGCGCATGCTCAGGATTGCGCGGGTCGCCGGGCGGTGAGTCCTTTGAAGCAAGCACCGAGAGAGAACACGAGACGAAATGGGCACAGGCACATCCCCTGAAGCCCATAGAAGGTTAGCTATTTTACACCCATTACTTAATCGTAACTCTTCTTTAAAAAATCATTCCACTTTACCCACCTACAAATCTGTTCTTCGGCCGATATTAACTACATGCCCTGTTTGGATTTCAGCTATCCTTCCCACATTAAATAAATTACAAACCTAAAGCAAAATCTTAAGAATAACAATAAATTCCTCTTGGTTTGGCAGCATCAAGACCCTTCACAACGATGTAACAATAGAACCAATTACTTCCTTTATTACGAAACTGACTCATAATTTCTTCAACAATTTAAATCACGTACAAGGAGCAGTCACTTACGAAATAGGAACCGATCAACCCTCACTCTCCCGCCTAAGAAACAGACTCCCATTTCACATTTTCCTTCAGTATCTCTCCGACATTAGATAATGCAAAAACATTTCTTGCAATTACTTGTCCCTCTCATAATATTTCCTTTTTAATATGTCAGTGCTCTCTAACAAAATTTCCTCGCAATAACCTTTGTTGAAGGTTAAACACATGAAATCACATTCACAGGAATCACAGGAAACAAGAAGTTGCCCCCTTCACAAAATACAAAGTTGCTCGATCAATCAACAGCAGAGCCTCACGGCTGAACGTTGTATTGTCTGTGAATGTAAAATTAAATATAATAATGACAAAAAGAGCACGGAGAGGCCACGGGCAGCGGGGTGGAAGGAGCCATGCGGTGGGGGACGGGTCGGGCCGGGCGCGGTGGCCGAGCCGCGCTGCTAAGCACACCCGATTGTTTACCTTCCGCCCGGCTCACTGTAAAATAACATCGCTCGCTGCCTGCCACCGGGCCGCTTCTTTTCACAGAGGAATCGATGAGGGCGCTCCCTTCAGATTCAGTTGCCGCGGTCGATTGTTTGAGCCACTTCGGATACAATGATTCCTTTCTTGCTGGCGAGAACAACGGTGGCGTTTGGTAACTCCGGGTCGAGAAAGTTTGTGTTTCAGCGCGACTTTGTTAGCATCCTTTATTTTCGAACTTGCAAGTATCGCTTGTTGTTTTTTTTCTCGGATGTTGTAAACATACGGTTTTGTGGAAAAACTAAATCGAAGAATTTGATAAACTGAAGTGACCATATAAAATACTCAATTTCGGTTAGGTAGGGAAATTACAAACAACTATTCATTATAAATTGGGACTCATCTCATTAATAATTATTCGACTGTCTTGAGTAACTGGAGTATTTGAAATATTCTCACACGAAAAGACATTTCAGAGCATCACTGTTGGAGAAAACTACCTTTTATTTTTAATATTGAACAATAGTTCAAATTGTATTTTATTATTGTGTTTAGTTGAAAATATAAAAAGGTTCAAAACCAAAGGTGAATGATCTTCATTTCTGATGTCATTTAGAAACAGTTAAAATGTGGTTGTACAAAAACACCAAGGAATTGTTTTATTTAGTATTGAGGCGAGCGTTACCGTTATGGATCTGTTTCGCTTCTTAATTAAGATTCTTCTTTCTTGAGTAGAAGGAATTAATATACAAGGAATTATAAGAATTCAGTATATTTTATCACTTAAACTATACCCATGTGATTAACAGAAAATTGTCAGGAGAAGTTTCGCGATCTGTAACGTCCCAGCTTATTCCGCTTATTATTTTTAATTTATTTCCGGGATCATAACACTGATTGTCAAGGACGAGTCTCCAGAAAACCCTGTTGATGTTATGGATGGACACGTCGCCACAAGTATATATACTAGAATTCATCTCATTTTGAAAGGAACCCGCAGCACAAACCACGAAATATTCCATTTTTTGGGATGAACGAGATTTCAATGGAATAATACCTTTCGATTTGTTAATTTGACCTAGATAGTTCATAAAATTCATAAACCATTATTAAAATAAATATTGTGAAATAAGACAAAGATCGTTTAAAATTATAAAAAAAATGTGTTCAAAATATAAACATTGAGAATAATAAACAAATGTTCAAGTATATTTTTATTTTGTGGAAGTGGTTTTGATCGCCTAGAGATAATCTTCTCGATTGCCCAGATGTTCTGTAGAAAATGGGATGAATTTACTTAATTTCTTAGGCAAAATTTATGAATCAAAAAAGATATAGTATATAACTGTTTTCTTTTTTCCATTATCGATCTGATGCAGATGAAAATCTGAAGAATTTTTTAAAAACAATATTGCATACGTTTCATCACCTTGTCACAGTTGTAATAACTACTTGGCGTAATCGGGGTTTGATTCTTTCCCGAGGAAGCGAATTCTCTGTACAAAAAAATCATTTATCGAAATAGGTTCGTTATATTTGTCAAAAATAAGTTTATCCAATCTATCATTTATACCGTTAAAGTAATGTATGTAATGAAGTGAATATTGTCAGATGCTCTTCGATTATCTTAACCTAATACAAGTCTCGAGTAAAGGGGTCCACATCAGTCTTCTTCTTCTTCTCCTGCACTTCAAGGATTAGGCGGCTGCCTGTTCCGTCTTCAAACTTCAAACCATCTTCTATGTGGTCTTCCTACACTCCTTCTTCCTGATGGGTTGTACTGCAACACTTGTTTAGGTAGCCTATTGTGTTCCACTCTTTCTAAATGTTTTTTTTTCAGTGTGGTTTATACAGTTGTATGGAATCATTTAAGTTAAATATATTTAATTATTTTGTGATATCTTCATTTCTTTGTTTATCTAGCAAAGTACAATCTTTTACTCTCCTTCAAAATTTCATCTCCATAGCTTGAATATTTAATTTTTCTTTTTGAGAGAGAATCCAATTTTCACTCCCGTACAGAACTACTGGTGTTGCCATCGTTTTATAGAACTTCAACATTGTAGCTTTTCTAGTCTTATTTCTTAATGTTCTCTGAAGTGTGCCGCATATTTGTATATTGGAAATTGTGCAATTTATTTTTTATATCTTGGCTTCGATCGTAACTTATATCACATCCCAGGTAATTGAAATGTGTTTCTTGCTCTATTGTTTCGTTTTAAAGCACATCTTTGTTTTAATTGGATAAACTTCTTTGAAAGACATGTCCACCCCAGTATGACACAAATAAGCTTGAAACGTGACGTTCTGCCATAAACTTCATCACAGGCGATTAAGAAAAACCTACAAAGGCCACACCAGTATGACACAAATAAGCTTGAACGTGACATTCTGCCATAAACTTCACCACAGGCGATTAAGAAAAAACCTACAAAGGCCACACCAGTATGACACAAATAAGCTTGAACGTGACGTTCTGCCATAAACTTCATCACAGGCGATTAAGAAAAACCTACAAAGGCCACACCAGTATGACACAAATAAGCTTGAAACGTGACATTCTGCCATAAACTTCACCACAGGCGATTAAGAAAAACCTACAAAGGCCACACCAGTATGACACAAATAAGCTTGAAACGTGACGTTCTGCCATAAACTTCATCACAGGCGATTAAGAAAAACCTACAAAGGCCCACACCAGTATGACACAAATAAGCTTGAAAACGTGACATTCTGCCATAAACTTCATCACAGGCGATTAAGAAAAACCTACAAAGGCCACACCAGTATGACACAAATAAGCTTGAAACGTGACATTCTGCCATAAACTTCATCACAGGCGATTAAGAAAAACCTACAAAGGCCACACCAGTATGACACAAATAAGCTTGAAACGTGACGTTCTGCCATAAACTTCATCACAGGCGATTAAGAAAACCTACAAAGGCCACACCAGTATGACACAAATAAGCTTGAAACGTGCAATTCTGCCATAAACTTCATCACAGGCGATTAAGAAAAACCTACAAAGGCCACACCAGTATGACACAAATAAGCTTGAAACGTGACATTCTGCCATAAACTTCATCACAGGCGATTAAGAAAAAACCTACAAAGGCCACACCAGTATGACACAAATAAGCTTGAAACGTGACATTCTGCCATAAACTTCATCACAGGCGATTAAGAAAAACCTACAAAGGCCACACCAGTATGACACAAATAAGCTTGAACGTGACATTCTGCCATAAACTTCATCACAGGCGATTAAGAAAAACCTACAAAGGCCACACCAGTATGACACAAATAAGCTTGAAACGTGACATTCTGCCATAAACTTCATCACAGGATATTAAGAAAAACCTACAAAGGCCACACCAGTATGACACAAATAAGCTTGAAACGTGACATTCTGCCATAAACTTCACCACAGGCGATTAAGAAAAACCTACAAAGGCCACACCAGTATGACACAAATAAGCTTGAAACGTGCAATTCTGCCATACACTTCATCACAGGCGATTAAGAAAAACCTACAAAGGCCACACCAGTATGACACAAATAAGCTTGAAACGTGACATTCTGCCATAAACTTCATCACAGGCGATTAAGAAAAACCTACAAAGGCCACACCAGTATGACACAAATAAGCTTGAAACGTGACATTCTGCCATAAACTTCATCACAGGCGATTAAGAAAAACCTACAAAGGCCACACCAGTATGACACAAATAAGCTTGAAACGTGACATTCTGCCATAAACTTCATCACAGGCGATTAAGAAAAACCTACAAAGGCCACACCAGTATGACACAAATAAGCTTGAAACGTGACATTCTGCCATAAACTTCATCACAGGCGATTAAGAAAAACCTACAAAGGCCACACCAGTATGACACAAATAAGCTTGAAACGTGACATTCTGCCATAAACTTCACCACAGGCGATTAAGAAAAACCTACAAAGGCCACACCAGTATGACACAAATAAGCTTGAAACGTGCAATTCTGCCATACACTTCATCACAGGCGATTAAGAAAAACCTACAAAGGCCACACCAGTATGACACAAATAAGCTTGAAACGTGACATTCTGCCATAAACTTCATCACAGGCGATTAAGAAAAACCTACAAAGGCCACACCAGTATGACACAAATAAGCTTGAAACGTGACATTCTGCCATAAACTTCATCACAGGCGATTAAGAAAAACCTACAAAGGCCACACCAGTATGACACAAATAAGCTTGAAACGTGACATTCTGCCATAAACTTCACCACAGGCGATTAAGAAAAACCTACAAAGGCCACACCAGTATGACACAAATAAGCTTGAAACGTGCAATTCTGCCATACACTTCATCACAGGCGATTAAGAAAAACCTACAAAGGCGGGCGGAGACGATCTCCCCCACCACGTCGCACGGAGGTGGGGGGGGCGACGCGCGGGCGCCCGCCCGAGTTAACGAGCGCGGCAGGTGGCTGCGCTGTTCATCGCGGCGCCTTGCGGGGCGTCGAAGAGGGCTTCGGTTCACGACACACCACGCCCCTCCCAGCCCCTCCCCGCCCCGCCCCGCCCCGCCCCTCCCCGCCCCTCCCCGCCCCTCCCCGCCCCTCCCCGCCCCTCCCCGCCCCGCCCCGCCCCCCCCGTCGCGCCGGCCGCTGGCGAAAGCGTTCGCAAGTTTTAATGAGGGGCGGGCGAGGACACGGCGAGATTGCGTGGGCGTCGCTGCAGTTCCCCCCCCTCTCCCTGCCCATCCCTCCTCCGTCGCCGGCGCTGCCGTCGTCGCCGCCGCCGCCAAAAGCCTATTTAATTGGCGGAGATAACAGGGCGGCAATGGGAGCAACTCCTAAAGCCTGGCCCCGCCCCGGCCCGGGCCGGGCCGGCGACGGCCACGCGCGTGGTGGCCGCTAGTTGAAACAGCGCCGAGGGTGGGCCGCATGAGATCAGGGCCGGGGGAGAAGGATGCGGGTCCGCAGGACTGCACGGGACGCGGGGCCTTAGGAGCTGCTAAACGAGCGAAGCCGCGATGACGGAGGTTGCAGGCTGCCGCAGGGAGAATGCCCCGCGTGGGAGCGCTTATGGGAGTTTAGTCGGACTGCGGTGGCGACCAAGGGAAGAGAGAGAAGGCGGAGGCAGAGCGAGGCGTGCCACCAAGGAATTGGGGGGTAAAGGTGGGGCTTAGCGTCACATGACAACTTGGGTAGCCCTGGGTGTAGGTGGGGTACAATGAGATTTTGCGGGTCCGGCAGAATTTGGCGAGTGACACAAGGTTTTTAAGATTAAGGACGTGGTTGGAAAGACGAGACGAGAATTTACCTGATTGGGTGGGGAGTAACGGGGGGTGGAAAGTGAATGATGGAAGTGGCAGGGAGCGGAACGATGAAAAGTGTTAGGCGTGGACTGACTGGGGTAAGTGTAGCGAGAATGCGGTCAATGTCAAGATTTGATGATATGAAGCGGGGAATCGGCGACAGAATTTAGCGAGGCGTTGCGGTGAGAATTTGACTGATGGGATTCGTCGAGAGTTGGAGAGACAGATACGGGCAGAAATCGGTCAGGAGCAGCGGGATAATATAGCTGATGGTATTTGGTGAGAAGTAGGGTGAAAAAAGCGGACGGGATTTGCGAGAAGAAACGGGAGACTGTAACTGAAAGGAATTTGGTTAGTAGCAGGATGACCAAAGCGGACGAGATTTGGCGAGAAGAAACCCGAGACTGTAACTGAAGGAATTTGGTTAGTAGCAGGATAACCAGGCGGGTGGGATTTGGCGAGAAGAAACCCGAGACTGTAACTGAAAGAATTTGGTTAGTAGCAGGGTGACCAAGGCGGACAGGATTTGTCGAGGACCAACGGGGAGGTTATAACGGACGGGATTTGCTGTTGAGTTGACTCTGGCGCTGCTAAGGCGTAGGCGGGGCGTAGCAAATCGGCGAGGAGTCTCCACGGCGGGCTGTAGCGGAATAGCCCGGAGCTGGAGCCGCGATTCCAGCTGGTAGAGGCTATGCATTGTCCCGACGGCGGAAATGAATGGTCAATGGCCGGCGTCCCGGCTTAGAACGAAGACGCTCATATGGATTAAGGTTAATCCCCGGGAGAATAGGGCAAGCGCCGGATTCTCGGCGCGTCCCGGCGCTATTCCGGGAAATCTATTGAGTTGGTGGAGTTAGCTGAATTATTCCGTTTGAGAGGCAAACTGTCCAATTAAGCGTTTGTCACAAGGGTCTTTACGGAACGCTGCGAAGGTGAGCCATATAGCGTTTGTATTTCTATAAAATGGCTGTAATGCAAGAACTCCAATTGTCAGGTTTAATACAATCGTTGGTGATGTTGCTATAATCTGAGTGTAGTAAAACGTTATTTAAGTTTTTCGTGAATTGAAAATCTGTGTGATAGGATCGACCTACTGGTTTGAAATATTTGACAACTGAAGTTGAAAATTGCGTACTCATTAAAGTTAGGGAAAAACTCGAACTCTTTAAAAGGTTACCAGCTGGTGGCAAGATGTCATATCGTATTTTATTCACTTCCAATGTTTCTTTGTTTTCAGTCCACTTCTTTCCACTCCCCAGTACCTAATTTATCTAAAGGACGAATTTTTCCTCCGACCTCTCCACTTTGCCACTCGTTACAGCGGAGAACGCCCTTCTGCCTTTGAGCGCCGCAAATGCCATTACGTGGGAGTCTTTGCTGTCCAAGGAGTTCACAGTTTGCAACTGGGCGTCGCCGGCCTTTTCACTCTGTGGTCATCGGCCTCCGAAAGCGCCTCTCCAAAGGCTGCTCGCCCTTCGTTATGGCCACAGCCCATCGCGCCCTTTTCTCTCCACCCACACCGTCGTCTTCCTCGTGACGTCGATTCTCTTGTCGTCTTGGCTGTCTCGCGGACCACTCCGTCAACAACCATCCATCTCATCAGGCAGGTACATTTCTTAGCATGGCCACCCTTACGTCCCCGCAATAAGCCAACTAAACGTGTTGGTTTCATTAATATGAGAACTTTAAAAGTATTAATCAATTCTCCCTCCAGCTATTCCAGAGGCTTAAATTGTCCTAATCCTCAAATCCAAACAAACCGGAGCCCATACGCTCTCAACTGCCTCCATAATTCTTTCTGTTGCCATTATTTTTGCGCTACATTTCCGTGTTCATGTATGTATTTCCCTATCCTCTGCATTTTGTTCACAAATGTTCTCTTAAGTTATTAAAGAATGACATCAGAAAGAATATTATTAAACATTTATATTGAGATTATCCGTTTTTGTAAATATTGTTGTAAATAGAAAGTCCTTACAGATGCTTCCAGCAATGGTGCGTGAAAAATTGTGGTTGCCAAAAAACTCATAAATCCTCTAGCTCTGAGGCGGGTCCTTACTATTCGCTACCATCAACTACTATCCCTCTACTACCTGCTGTTCGTGACCCCTTTGCCAGTCGTTATCACGCCGCCCTCGCTACTATTCCCGCCCACACAGCCCTCATCGCCCTCATCGTCCTCCACCATTATCTCCGTACTCCCCTCCTTTAACGTCCTCACCATCCCTGGTCATCCTTCCCACTTTACCCGTCCTCACCTCCTTTACCATCATCGCCATGTTCAGCCCCCTTACCACCATCACTGTCTTCACCCCCTTCACCATCCTCACCGTCCTCACCACCCCTCACCGCCCTGATCATCCTACGCGTCCTACCCGTCCTCGCCGTTCTACGCTCCTTACCCGCAGTCGCCTCCGTGTCACCTTCACTACCCCAACCGCCCTGTCCGCCCTCGCCACCCAACCCGCTCTGTCCACTCTCGCCGTCTACCTACTCTTCAAGGCCTCTGCTCCGTCCTCACCACTGTCCGCTCTCTCACCGCCTCACCATCTCCGCCCACCCTCCCCGCTGTCTCCCACCCTCACCGTCCTCACCACTCTCTCCGACCCATCTCCCCGCTGTCTCACCCTCACCGTCCTCACCACCCTCTCCGCCCCACCCACCCCGCTGTCTCCACCCTCACCGTCCTCACCACCCCTCCGACCCACCCTCCCCGCTGTCTCCACCCTCACCGTCCTCACCACCCTCTCCGCCCCACCCTCCCCCGCGTCTCCACCCTCACCGTCCTCACCACCCTCTCCGCCCACCCTCCTCGCTGTCTCCACCCTCACCGTCCTCCCACCACCCTCTCCGCCCCACCCTCCCCACTGTCCTCCACCCTCACCGTCCTCACCACCCTCTCCGCCCTACCCTCCTCGCTGTCTCCCCCTCACCGTCCTCACCACCCTCTCCGCCCCACCCTCCCCGCTGTCTCCACCCTCACCGTCCTCACCACCCTCTCCGCCCCACCCTCCCCGCTGTCTCCAACCCTCACCGTCCTCACCACCCTCTCCGCCCCACCCTCCTCGCTGTCTCCACCCTCACCGTCCTCACCACCCTCTCCGCCCCACCCTCCCCGCTGTCTCCACCCTCACCGTCCTCACCACTCTCTCCGCCCCACCCTCCTCTCTGTCTCCACCCTCACCGCCCTCACCACCCTCTCCGACCCACCTCCCCGCTGTCTCCCCCTCACCGTCCTCACACCTCCCCGCGTCTCCACCTCACGTCCTCATCACCCTCTCCCACCCCACCCTACCCGCTGTCTCCACCCTCACCGTCCTCACCACCCTCTCCGACCCACCCTCCCCGCTGTCTCCACCCTCACCGTCCTCACCACCCTCTCCGCCCACCTCCCCGCGTCTCCACCCTCACCATCCTCCCCGCTCTCCTCCCACCCTCACCGCCCCCCCTCTCGCCCCACCCTCTCCGCCCCACCTCCCCGCGTCTCCACCCTCACCGCCCTCACCACCTCTCGACCAACCCTCCCCGCGTCTCTCACCGTCCTCACCACCCTCCCGCTGTCTCCACCCTCACCGTCCTCACCACCCTCCCCCTGTCTCCACCCACCGTCCTCACACCTCCCCGCTGTCTCCACCCTCCCCGCTGTCTCCGCCTCACCGTCCTCAACACCCTCTCCGCCCCATCCTCCCCGCTGTCTCCACCCTCACCGCCCTCACCACCCTCTCCGACCCACCCTCCCCGCATTCTCCACCCTCACCGTCCTCACCACTCTCCGCTGTCTCCACCCTCACCGTCCTCACACCCTCCCGCGTCTCCACCTCACCGTCCTCACACCCTCCCGCGTCTCTCCAACCTCACCGTCCTCACCACCCTCCCCTGTCTCCACCCTCCCCGCTGTCTCGCCCTCACCGTTCTCACCCCCTCTCCGCCCACCCTCCCGCTGTCTCCACCCTCCCCGCCCTCACCACCCTCTCCGCCCCACTCTCCCCGCTGTCTCCACTCACCGCTCTCACACCCTCCGTGTCTCCACCCTCACCGTCCTCACCACCCTCTCCGCCCCACCCTCCCCGCTGTCTCCACCCTCACCCACACCGCCTTCACCTCCCTCACCACCGTAACCGCGCTCGCCTCCTCCACTATCTTTCCCGTCCTCGCCCCGCCCGTCCTCGCGGTCCTCGCCGCGGCCTCCTCCCTGCAGCGCGCGGGATTCCTCCTTTGTGCGCGTCGGAAGGGCCGCGCCAAAGGCCGGCGCGGCGCGCTGCGCGGTTGTCCGAGTGATTAGTTAAAAAGTCGCCCACAGAGACAGCGCTGCGCTCACAGGCCTTTAATTTCGCTTACGCGCAGCGTTGTTGGTTTTGGGAGAGAACCTTTTGCTACCGAATCACCTCCAAGCGCGTAGAAAGCGAAAGATACGTAATTGTTTTCTGCAGAATGTTGTCTGAACACACCCAGAGTAAAAGCTTTAATTTATACGCCGCAAACAAAAGGTATATTACAAGGAGAACCAATATTTGAATAGTGTTATTAAGTATACCTGACTGTTCTTTCAGAGCCCACGCGACGTGTAGAGTGCGACCGGACTGGGTATCTAGATTCCTTGGTGGTTCGTGATCCACTTCACTCGATGGTTCACGGAGCTTACACCGTAAAGGCTCCAGCGGTAATGGAAACAAGAACGAGGAAAGACACAATGTGGTCGGTTTGTCTTGATAAGATGCATGTAGCGAAGAAACAAGACGTTGTCCTAAGAGTGATTGTTAAAGGAAGTATTTAGAGAAACAAAAACATACAGATTTTAGCATCCATGATGCCTTCGCGCCCTCGTTCTAAATCCAGTGAAACGTAAAAGTGTAGCTGGATTTCGGTTTCTAGTGTTATCTGGGCTCACTATCTTCACGAACCCTTACCCTCAATAACACTGGCTGAGGTAACGCAGAGAAATTATCTGCCGGAGCGGTTCGTCTCTTGTAATTTTACATAGAAAGGGAAAATTCCGCAAAGCCCATGTGTAGCTCGCTCGTTTTTTGATTTTACTTTCTAGGGAAGGAGGAACAACGGCAATTTCCAGATTATAACGTATCCCATACCAGCGATTGCCACTGGACAAGGAATTACGTTTGAGCCGCTTTTGTCCCTCTGAGATAAGGTGCTCGGAGAAGAAGCCCGAGCAAAGGGGGAGGGAGGAAGAGATGTACGGTCACCCGTAACGAAAACCTTGTCAGTGGGCCTTTGCCGGCGTTTCAGACAACATGAGTGGAAAACATCTACACCCATTAATTTTATATCTGCTAGGGAAGAAAGTTTTCTTTTGTAGATACTGGAACAATAACGAATGTTTTGTGTGTTCGAAAGAACTGCAGTATGTTAAAAGGGCTGACCTACTGATGCATTACGTAGCTTTGCGACCCAATGAAATCTGCGAGATGAAATAAATTCTGATAATTGAGATAGGTCGCAACGATTGGATGAAAAAGGAGTTTGCAGGACGAAGATTATTGAAAATATTCTGAGGATTTACAACATTCTCAAACAAAACTGAAAATAAAAATAATCAAGCCTGGGGTCAAAATTCTCTCACGTGACCTCTAACGGCACCTATTTGTTAACATTAATTATTGTTTCAGATCGAACTAATTCGTTATATTATATACTATTATATAAAATATTATTGCCATAAATGTTAAAAACTGTCATTTCCAAAAATGTTATCCAATAGAAGAATGGAAGTAGAATTATAGTACTGGTTTTGATAAAGAGTCGGATATTGCTTTGAGTGATGTATAATACGTATGTTCTATTATATAATTCTTCACTTTGTTATTGAATGATAAGATTTTAAATAATAATTACCATTAAAAAACGATTTTTTCAAAGCGAACGTCTCCCCCTCCAACACCCCCATACCATCATTGGAACACTGTTCGCCAGCCGCCGCGTCGGGTTCTGCCTTTCCTTCGAGCTCAGTTCAAAGAAGGAGAACAGATTTCTGTGACGTCACAGAGCATTGAGTTGGCAGACACTGTTCTATACTCACGGAATCAATGACCATAAATAAATGATGCACAAAAAACTAAACCTAGTATTGAGATAGCTCAGTGCATCAACTGTAGTCGCTGCAGAAGATTTGTGTTCGAGTTCCATCGGTGGCGGGTGTTCGACGCTAGCTTGTCAGCTTGATCGAATTCAGGTCGCCGTGTGAAGGAAAACTCATGCACGGCTGTTCTGATCGACATTTCTCCCTGGTTTCTCCAATCAAACGCCAGGCGAATGCCGGAACAGTACCGTAAAAACGCTCCACGGATCGCGCGCGAACTTTCCTCCCCTCTTTTGTTATATTCTCACCCCTTACTTACACACACACACACACACATTACCTACGCGAACATATATGCCGGGAGATCGCCCGATAGTTTAGAGCATATTCCGTCTGGGGCGGAGGCTGGTTTTAAGTCAGTGACGGATATTACACTCCAGAAAAGGAGGGAAAGCGCGAGCTCTAATATGCACTTCACTCTCGGGAATATTGGACCAAGTATTTAAAAGCGCCGGAATCACGTAATACTCACTAAGATCACTTAGGAAGCACCAAATACGACGGTAAGGCAATCGGTATCTGCAATCAATTTTTTTATAATTTATTATAGGAAGGATACACAATTTTATTGATAGCGCTTTTTAACATGGCCATCCTAGTTTTCAGTGCACTTGGTCTACCGTTGAACAAGCTTCCTGATTCCTTCTAAAAAAAGATTTCTGAATGTGCAGCAAGGCACGTATGCACCACTTCTTTGATCGGAGCAGAATCGACGGTCCAAACAGATGGTAATCCGACGGGGTGAGATTGTGCATATAGGTTTGCCATTTCATTAACAGTCACTAGTCTGTTGTCCAGGATCAAGACACGTAATTGTTCAATATTGGGATCTGTTGTAGCTGTAGATGCACGCCCCGTTCTTTCTTGACGCTCATTCGACCACTTTTAAATTGTTCTGGTAACTGGTAAACACTTTTTCTGTGGCCAAACATTGTCCCCGCATTATGCTGAAAATCTGATACGGATTTCCGCTCCTTGTGCACCCTTCAAACCACAAAAAAACGGATTATGGAACGCTCTTCTTCTTGGTGCAAAACAGAGAGTGCTGTCCCCATCTTTAAACCGACAACAGTGCAAGACGGACTGATCAGAAAACGCTGAAACCTCCTACAGGAATAGACAAGGTCCAATGTAATGGTTATGGATCACACAAAGCCGTATAACCAAACTAAGGACAATTAGAGCAAAATTGCAGATACTTATTGACTTACCTACGTACTTATTCACTCATTCACTCAGGAAACACTAAATGCTTACTTTTTTGCTCGGGAAACACTACATGCTTCATTACTCACACACTCACTCACCCAGAAAACACTGAATTCTTACTCACTCTCTCATTCATCTAGGAAACACCAAGTACTCACTTTCTCACTGACTCATTTTCCGTCCCTTGCCCGTTCCCAGCCATGTCTAATCTCTCGGGCCGTCTATCTGGCTGCGAGCGCAGTGAAGCGTCCAGCGTACGTGGAGGTGTGCCGCACCAGGCCTTCACCGGGTGAAGCCGCGCAGTGCGGGGCGTGGAGCGGGGGGGGAGGGCGGGCGAGGCCGCCAAAGCCCGCAGATGAGCGGCCGCCACCGCACGCTCAGTATTCATAGGATCGGGGGCAGTGGTACTCGCCCGCAGGAGATGTGAAGGGCGGCCGAACGCGGGGGAAATAAAAACGCTGGCCGCGGAGGCGGCGGCGGCGGCATCGGCAGCTGGGTCATCGGGGGCGGCGGCGGTGGCAAAGGTTGGCGGCTGGGGTGGTCGGGGAGGACGAGATTGGAGGGGGGCGGGGGCTGGGGAGGTATCGGCGTCTGGCACGAGGGTAACGCCCTCCGCTTCCGATGCCCTATTACTCTGTAATTGGACGCGTGATGGCGGGGCCGGCGCGATCGCTGCGCGCCAGGTGGCGGAAAATAAAATAACGCGGACCGCTGCAGCGGGCGAAACCTGAGCGGTGAAGCCGTTCCTCTATTCCGACGGTATCTCGCTGGCGCGCTGTACCCTCGCTGATCCGCGTGTGTATCACTTGCGGCCGCCGTTTCGTTTCAACCCACCCCCCACCTTTCTTTCCTTCTGCCTCCGTTTCCGCCTTCGGTTGTCTTCTTTGTCTTATTTCACCGTCAACTGGTGACGTGCTTTCGAACTTCTGTTACCGGTGACGTGGCGGTCTGTGAGGCCCCAAATGTTTCAGACACACTATTTTCGTTGTTCATGTTGACTTGTCATTTTTTTTCAATTATAACAATGATATAATAAACAAGAAAGTAAAAGTATTTTTGTTAATGTGTAAAATGATAAAATTGTCATTATTTATTACTCACCGAGTAAATTTCTGGCTATAATTTGTTCCATAATGTTTCTTCACTATTATTTATCTTAAGAAACTCGTAGAATGTGTTTGAAATATTATTCACTACAATTAAACAAGCTTCATTGAAATACGATAATGCATTGTTACCAGAAATTAACCATTAACAAAAAATTGCAATTGCAATTCACTGTGGGAAAAGTCCCACTTCTGGTGTTGTGATGTCCTGCGAGACCGCTGCAGAACTTCAACTGTCCCTCAAAGCCGAACGGCTGTCACTGGATCCGCTGCCCCGCGTGTGAGTGTAGTTTAGAAAGAGATAGGGAGGTAATTTAAAGCAAAACTTATGCGACGCGTTTATTTTTTCTCAGCGATCTCAGAGACCGCACGTCACCAGTACGGGTTAACACACACTCTTACTCCATCTCAGTCCTAATTCACCTCTTTGTCGCCCTGTCTTCGTCGTCTCCCTCTTAGGGTTTCCCGATGCAGTCCATCTCCTGGCGGTCGCTCGCGGAGCGTCTGCCCCAGCTGCCTTCGGACAGCGGTAGCGATGCGACGGGCAGCTGCAAGTTACGGTGTACGTGTTAGAACCTACGAAACGCGAGGCACGATATCATGGCGGGGCATCCGCGGACTGCGACCTTCCACATAACGTAACTTTTGGCAAATGTTCTCTTCGGCGTAAAACGCGATGGCAGTGAAATGGAGATGGATTCCCATTGCGGTTTTGTTAGTGGTAAAAATGACATTGTGCGAATATGCCACGTGTTGAATTGTGGTATAAGCTCAGAAACATTTCATTGTAAATGGGGTTTAATTTTAATGGAATTTATAGCCAATGAAAATTGAAGAGTTCTGGAGTAAATAATAGTAATACGTCATGTTTCTCTTCTCTCAGTAAAATGCAATGTGAAATCGTAGTTTTACGTACGAAAGAATAAATGTATTGACCTGGTGTCTATTGGCACTCTGTTCCTTTTCTCTCCGACAGACAATCAGACGGGCCGACAGACAGACGGAAGGATAGACATACTTTTTGCCAACATTCGATTTCTCGGTATCAAGAACCCACAAAACATGGATTCTGGTAATCCCACGTGTTAAGGGAATTTTTTTTCTACATTTAGCAACTGGATTTTGCCTCTTTTTCTTACTAGGGTCCTGTAATGAGAGATTTTCTTTATTCAATTTGGGGACTGGTATTTGAGATACAAAATAAATCTGCAAGAAAGCTAACCAGGTAAGATATTTAAGAACGCACCACCAATCAAAAGACTTGCGAAATTTGGAACCGTCATGTAAAAAACTCAGTCATTAGATAACAGTTATACTTTATTCACTAACCCATTACAATGCCACGTGTAAATTTTCAGTGTAATAATTCCCTACGTTCAGGTGTCAACCTACCCTATCCGCTTCATTTCCCAATCCAACGTTAGAAGCGAGTATCCTCTCCCGCGGCGCGGCCTCCAACACAATCTCACACTTTTTCCCCAGCATTCCTCACACTCATCACCCCCCCGGCTCTCGAGCCTTCGCCTCCGCTCCTTCCGAGCGCGCCTGCTTGGCCCGCATAGCCCCCGCCGTTTCTGCCAAAGGCGCAAAAAAACATTTGCCCTCTCTTTCCCCCGCGAGGTCTCCGCCGCGCCGCCGCGTGGCCGCGTTCGAGTTGGAGCAGGGCTGTCCCACCGGCGGCCCGCGGGCCTCGTGCGGCACGCGAAAGGTTTTCAGTCCAAACTGATCCCTTGCATCCATGTTGGGCGAGAATGTTGTGCGTCTAGCGCACGCACCATGCTGGGAACAATGCCCCCTTAACCTTCCAGCGGGCCGCGTGTCGTAAATTTTACGACATTCAATGACTCTTGAAAAAATCAAAGAAATTGTAGAACAATGGAATTTTATGTCGCATTATAATATCTAAGAATGATATTTACTACCAATAAACATATCCGTTGATAAATTTTCGTATTTATTACGAAAAACATCTTGTTCCGATCCAGTATCGTTCTGATGCTCGTCTATATTTTCAACATTCGTTTACTGTCACTGTCACTATCCAATTCATGATCTTCCTCCGATCAGACAGCTCTTGAAGAATATTCTGATTTTCGTTCACATATGAATTCTACATCTGGACATTTTACAGAAAATTTCCATTATGCCAAATTATTACACAATATTTTAGCACAACAGCCGGCGCGCAGCATAAAGTTTACGTCCCTATGCACTTATTCCGAATAGAGCGTTACAAAACTGAATATAGCGTGCAAACTAAGTAGTGGCTGCAGAAATGCATCAGTAAAGATACATCAAGGAATACCAAGAACGCAGAAGTCTTTGACAACAATGAGCTGAGATCAAAACAAAAAAATCCGCTATTGTCGTAAAATTTACGACAGCGCGCCCGCTGGAGGGTTAACATAAAAATAGGTTAAGTTTCGATATATGTAAATTCCGAAATTCTAAATCATCCCGATGTGTTTTACTGGGTTATCCGTCGCACGGCCTGATTTCACGCATGATTTCATTCCCGCTTCCCCCGTTTCAGAGTGTACTTCGGTTTTCTTTCTTGGCGCACGGGGGGGGGGTCATCAAAATGGAATATCTCATGGTATTTCGCGTCGTTCTCCGTTGTGCCGCCAGGAGAGGTCGTATGATCGCCGCACTGCTTGATACTAGAGTCCCTAGAAACACACAGTAGCGCAACCGCCGCCATTTAATATTCCACTCACTAGCCCATCAAGCAGAATCACGTGAACGGTAATGATAACAATGGTGACGTTACAGATATTTTCAAGAATATAAATATGGTTTGGGAGAGATTCATGACAACATTACACAATATCTCACAGTTCTAATTTTCTATCACCTGATATAACATGGCGGAATCGGTTGGAACAATGGAATGCGAACTCTCTGTATCCAGGGACTCTACTTGATACAGTCGCGATGCGACTTTAGCGGCAGAAACCGAGAACGACGCGAAATACCGTGAGAAATTTCACTTATTGACACCCCCCTGGGCCAAGAAAGATGAACCGAAGTATAGTCAGGCACAAACTGCCGAGATCAACAACATGGTAAGTCAGATGTAGATAGTCCGAGTAATGAAAATTGAATTGAATTGTATGAATGAAGCTTTATTTTACGTGGCGAGACTCAGGCCATGAGGCCTGCTCTTCCGTCTGACCACGCAAATTTCGCTACACTCCTTTCCCCGGATAGAGCGGAAAGAAGTATTACTGAGGCAACGAAACCGGCGATTTGAATTTAGCTCAGAGGTTCCATTCAGGCTTGAGGATCTTTTACATGCAAGAAATCTAACATGGACAAGTCGGTTTACTTCTCCTCCGAAGGAAGGCATACGAAGGATTTTTTCGCCCCCTAAAAATCCACAGCTTCGATCGGGTTTGAACCCGCGAACTTGGGTATAGCAGTCCATTACGCAAACCGCCTACACCATCGCAAAATATGGCCCGCAACCATATTAAGGATATTAGTTGTGGCCATTGATCCTTGGAAACCCCTGAGTTAGAGCGAGACGTGGTGCGGGGGTCGCGGTGCGCGGGGGCGCGGCGGGAATCAACGTCAGAAGCAGAGCGAGTCATTAGCGGCTGCCGGGCGCGGGCCCGTGAAAGGTTCATTGAGGCGCGACAGGGTGCGCGCTCGGCGACGGCGCTGAAAGACGCGTCGGATCCGCTTCGACGGCGCCCCCCCCCGCTCTCCACCCCGGCGCGCCGCGAGGTAGACGCGATGGGGTGTGCTGGGGTCTGGGGAGCGGGGCAGAACGGGGCAGGGAGGTAGCGAGGAGGAAAGGTTCAGGACAAACGAGCCGGGGCGTGGCGGGGCGGGTGGTGACGTGGCGGGTCCCTAATGTGACGGGTTGAGTGTCGTGTCGTGACGTGTCGGGTTGTGAAGTGACGTGGACAGATCGTGGACGTGGACAGATCGTGACGTGACGTGGTGGAATTCGACGTAATGTGGCGAGTCGTGACAGGACATGACGGAAAGTGGCGGGCAGTTGCGAGGAGTAGCGTGGTACGGTGTGACGAAGTCAAGGTCGTTGGCGTTCGCGTGGCGTGACGTTGCGAGGCGTGGCGGGTCGTGGAGGGACGGGTCCGGTAGTGGCGAGCGTCTTGCAGTCGGCTGCTCAAGGGCGTAATTGGGTGTCGTAGGGCATAGCATGCCAGTGGCGTTGGACACGAAGGGCGATGTGGCCAGTTTGGGAGTGGCAAGCATGCGTGGTGCAGTCGGCGCTGTGGGGCGTTGGCGGGTGACGGAAGCGGAAGTGGGCGGGGGTCGCGGAGGGGAAGGCGCCGAACGCGATTGGAGGGTGGGGGTCACGCGGAAGCGAGGACAACTTCGTAAACGACAAGCGACGCGCTCAAGGCCCCGGCAGGCGAAGTGTGGAAGAAAGCTCCAGCACAGAAGAAAGAGCCGAGTTGTCGGAGGAGATGAACGCAGAGGGAGAAAGAATGCTCCAGACGGAGGAATTGCTGCGAGACGTGAGAAGCTTGGAAACGAAGAAGGTGAAATCGAATAAACGCCGATGGGTGCAAGAGAGCGTAAGAATTTGAAGACTTCGCGGAAAGTTGAACTAACTTTGAAAAGATCTCAACTTATTTCCTATATATATTTCCATTTTTGGGAGACGTTTTTCTGTTTGTCTTTCAAGAACCCTTTTGGGGAAAATATTATGCGCTTACTTTAATTTATTTTACTTCGTAGATAAGGTTCCAAAAGAAAAAAATTATAAAACGCCAAGCATACCAGGAAATGTCTTTGCAAAATCGTATAAAACATGTATTTTGCTGCCCAATGTCTTTAAAAGTTAAAATCCGAAAATGGACTTTGTGCTGAAATAAGTAAAATACATACAGATTGCTTTCGCGTACATTTATTCAAAGATGTCTTCATGTATCATAAATCCCTTTGAATTGAAAGAATTGACAATTAATTTTAAAAGAAGCATTAAAGATCGGAATTCGATTCAAAATTAGAAAATTAATATCCACGAGGAGAGAGAATACAATCTCTCGTTAAAGAGTTCTGAGTGACTGTTGAATAGCTGTGAAATGTATCCAATTCACATGGTTGTTTGTGTAGAACAGTGCAAACAGATGAAATTGTATATTTACTCATCAAAATGTAATATAAGTAACGCTAGCGTACTTTGGAGGACTTCTCATTTTATACTTTATGTTACAAGTTGAAGATAGATTCACTGGTTTAGAGGGCAAGGTGTACTTTCCCGTACCATCACAAAGGAATTAGCAAAGTGCGTAATGTATATGAAACATTTATGGGTAAAGAAATAGATAAGATTTAATTGAAATCGTATCGATAGTTATATTCGTATCTAAGACAAAAAATACCCTTCGAAAATAACGGAACCATTTTCTCAGGGAAATCTGAGAACCCATGTGATCCAGTTATAGGTCAGCGATGTACAAATCCCCGGAACAAGCAGAATGATGCGATACTGTTCAGGGTGTGGCAACGTTCTATGTATGAACGAGGATAAGAATTCCTTTCGGGAAGCAGTTTCTGAATAGAAGAAGGCGATAGAGCGTGAATCTCGCGACGTGGAGAATTTCGCCGCTCCGCCGCTGCGCGGCCCTCGGAAAGTCTGTTCCTCACACCGCCTCCCGCAACCCCACTCAAATCCCGCGGTTCGACTCCTCCCCCCTTTACTCGATTACTGTCTCACCTTTACAAAACAAGCGATTTGATGGAAACAACCTCTGTTGATAGCATTTATTCCAGAAGTGTTGATATTGGTACCTCAGTCGTTCCTTCTTACTGCCTCTTTCTGCTACAAAGAGATTATTCTACACTTTAGTCTTCTTTCGGTAGTTTATATTTCTCTTAAAAATGAATTACCTTATACGTCGTATATGTTGGTTTCGGACCTTTCCTCTTATAAATTTGGGTTTTGACCCTCTACGAAGAGCCTCTTTGCTGAACGTTTTCACTTGTACAATCCCATTTTGACAGAAAACCCTTTGATTTAATTTTTTGCTGGGAAATATAATTACATCAGGTGTATATTTTTTGAAAACGTATTGTTAAATCTGTAATTAGTTTACAGCGGAAGGTTAGCAAAACGCTACACAGTATTGAGTTACACATCACTAGCAATATGGAGAATGGTGTCTGAACTGTCATATAAAATGCGTTAACTAGTGAATTTGTGTTAGAGCTGGAAGTCCTCTTCACCACATTTGTTACGCCCGTCGTACGTTTCTGTAGACAATTGCCCCCTTACGTTTCGTCGTCCTGTCTTCTCAAAATGAGATTTTCTCTCCTCGCGTCACCCTCAAATCCTTGCATGCACGCCGACACCATCCTCCCTACCTCGCACGTTGCCCTCATCACCTCGACTCGTCTTCTCGCGGGCTCTCTTTTGCTCCATCCCTTTCTGCTTAGAAAATGCTCCGCCTATCATCTTCTCTACACTGCCCTTTACATGTTCCACGAAACTTCTTTCCGTCAGGCCTTACGCGCTTCGTCTGCCCGAAACGTCCATTCCGCTGCGCTCTCGCCGTCACATCCCATCCACAACGCCCTGTATTGCGCCATGTTTTTCCTCGTCGCTCCGTCCCCCCGTTCCCCTCTCTTCGCTACTTTCTCTCCTCTCCACTCCCATTCTCTGCGTCTTTAAATCGTTCTCTCCTCTCCGCCACATCCTCTTTTCTATGCCACGTCTTCTCCTCTCCGCCGTGTCCATGCCTCTCATCTATATTTCCTTCTGTCATTTAAATTCTCTTGTTTCCGCCACATTCTCACGTCCCATACAGCATGTCCCTCACTCTTCACTCCGTCTTCTTTTCTCCTCCCTCGTCTCTTCTTTCCTCGTGCCCTCTCCTCTTCGAATCGTCCTCTCGTCTCCACTACGTCCTTTCCTCCCCGAATCGTCGTCCTCTCTCCATCACTTCATATCCTCTCCACCACGTCCTGTCCTCTTCACCATGTCTTCGTCGTCTCCACCATGCCGTCTTCTCATCACGTCCTACTGAACTCGTCCATACCCGTCCCGCATCTCTCTCCTCACCGGGTTACACCCCATCCTAACCTGTCAGTCACGGCCCATCCCTCTCATGTCACTGCCCCCATCCTCTCTGCGCCATTCCGCCACACCGCGCCCATGTCACGTCACGCTTCGCCTTGACTTGCCTCTCACATCTCGTCTCTCGCCTCTTGCCTCTCGCCTCTTGCCCCTTGCCTCTCGCCTCTCGCCTCTCGCATCTCGTCTCTTGCCTCTTGCCCCTTGCCTCTCGGCCTCTTGCCTCTCGCATCTCGTCTCTTGCCTCTTGCCCCTTGCCTCTCGCCTCTTGCCTTCTCGCATCTCGTCTCCTCGCCTCTTGCTTCTTGCCTCTCGCCTCTTGCCTCTTGCCTCTCGCATCTCGTCTCTCGTCTCTCGTCTCTCGCCTCTTGCCTCTCGCATCTCGTCTCTCGCCTCGTGCCTCGTGCCTCTTGCCCTCGTTGCCTCTTGCTTCTCGCCTCCCTCTCCCCTCGCATCTTCTCGCCCTTCCTGCGCAAACCGCGCGCTGCCCCCACCCCTCGCTGCGGGGCGCCCGTGGCGTGCGCGTGCGCTTTCTTTGGAGGTTTAAAAAGAACCCGATCGCTTCTGCGGGGGCTCAGCGCGCACCGATCGCCCGCCGATCCGCTTGCCTCCCCACCCACCCCCCGCCTCGCGCGGCGCGCTGACGTCACTGCGGAGCTCTGCGCGGCGGAGCGGGCAAGGCGGAAGGGGAGGGGAAAGTGGCGGGGATTGCGAGGCGAAGCGGCGTGCGCGGTCTGATGCCCGGGGCGGGCGAGCGCGTTTGCGGTTGGCTCTCGAAGAGCACACGTGGAGCCTTCAGTGCTCTTTTCTGAATCAGTGAAAAACTACTGACTGACATGACTATTCACTGATGGCGTCAGTTATAAACCCTGCCACTGGCAATCAGTGAAATGAAGTGAACAAATCAGTAAAAAAATCGGGTCCACTTTTTGAATCAGTGAAATATGCGAAAACAATAGGACGTGAACGACTGAACGATCAGTGAGCAATGGTGGCGTGGTACTTTTACCACTAACGACCAGTGAAATGCTGGCGGTCATTACAAAAAAGGGTTCGCATCTTTGCTGATTATCAGCGAAACTACACATTTCGTCTGAAGGTATCAGTGATTTTGGCTCTCACTGATTGAATCAGCGACAATTTCACTGATTCAAATTGAGAGAGTGGAACGCTTGCGCGAGAAACTGCCTCCCCCCCAAAAAAATATAAGGTGTTATGCAAGAATCAGAAAAGAATGAGTACCTCAAAGTTAAGTGATAGTGGCTCGAATAAAGAGTGAGTGGTAAGACAAAATATTCTCTAGGTTTTGGGGGACGGAACAGATCTTTTGGGAGAAGGGATTTAATTCTTTTTGGATATGATGTATGATAAAATATGAATGTATATCCTACAATAGAGAGATTTTTTTTGTAGAAAGGGGCCCACTTGGCAGCTACTGCTTGGCCACTCTGGCAACGTAACTGCAGGCTATGTCCATGCTCTAAATTTGTCAGTGCGTTTATTTATAGTTAGCTCCTTGTGAATGGCTTTATCGCTATCTCTTGCAGTTTCATATCCCTGCGTGATGCTTATTTGTTTCCGATTTGTCAAATCAGTGTCGTCTTAGAGTAACTCTTCAATCATGCAAATCAATAATTTCAGATAAAACTCGGGCAATCCAACATTCAGAATGTATTTCGTATACACTTCCGTTGAACTCCTCTTTATATATTTGTTTTTTATATATTTGGACCTATTAAAAAAAGATTTATTTTTGGATTTGCAACCATTTATTGACAACTTGTTTATCTAATCATCTTCATTTTCGAAATTTGATTTGCAAACATATTATTTTCTACGTGGCTTTTTACTCTATTTTCTTGTAGCCCGAGTTTAACGTAATAGCGTCTTAAAATATGATTAACATGCTATAATATTCACTGTAACAACTACTTCTACATCATCCTTCAAATGATGCACTGCTCACAAAAAACCTCTTCCATTATTTCATTTTCCTTGCTCTTTCTACATTCATTGTATCAATCATCTTCACCGCTCCTTGATGTCTGTCAACGTCGACCATCTCTCTCGTGTCTTTCATTACGCTTCGTACCTTCTCTACGTTTGCTCTCGTTCACCATTATCATCATTAATGTTTTGGGAGTACCGTTCTTTGAGATCGCCAGCTCAGATCGCTCAGTGTAACAACGGATGCCGCTGCAGCACTTCTGCTGTTTACAGTTTGAGTGCCGACCGTGCCTGATTTTTGCTTCAGCTAGGTAGGTCATTCGAATTCAGGCACCCCCTGGAGGAGAATTCATTAACAACCGCTTCTTGGAGGAGAACAATCAATTTTGGAGGAATGGGAGAACTGTTCCCTATAAAATGGGCCATGGACACCGCGCGCTCTTTCCTTGCTCGACCTCGCTCTCTGCTCTTGCCAACACACACACACACACACTTTTCCACTTTCACGCACTGTACAACCACATTTGTCTAGAGATCAGCCTGGAAGTTAGAGGAGAGGGCCCAGCTCTGACTTACCCTGCTAGAGATACCTCCTGGAAGTGGAAAACCCTCCAAGCTAAGTAGAGCTCTGGATCTTACGTTCCAAAGCGCAGAAACACCGTTATTTTCAGACTATACTCTACGCTACACTTAAGGGAATAATGAGAAATCCATTGTTGACGCGCCCGGACTCGATGTACTCACTTCCCCAACGATACTACGTTCACATCGACAAATAGTCGCCTTGGCGCTCGCTGCTGAGGGAGCTCCATCGCCCTTCAGCGACAGCCTCGCTCTCGCCCCGCTGTGCAGCGGGTCGGGCGCGCGGCGCGCCGGCCGACGGCCCTCGCGCGAGGCGATAAGAGCCCAGCAATTAGTGCGGGCGCGGAATCCCCCGGGCACGCGTAATCCGCCGACGGCGTTTCTCCCGGTCCCGCCCCGCCCCGTCCTCGCCCCGCCCTCGCCCCGCCCTCGCCCCGCCCTCGCTCCACCCTCGCCCTGCCCTCGTCCTGCCCTCATCTCGCCACGCCCCGCCCTCGCCCCGCACTCGCCCCGCCCTCGCCCCGCCCTCGCCCCCGCCCTCACCCCGCCCTCGCCCCTCCCTCGCCCCACCTTCGCCCCGCCCGCGCCCCGCACTCGCCCCGCACTCGCCCCGCCCTCGCCCCACCCTAGCCCCGCCCTAGCCCCGCCCTAGCCCCGCCCTCGCCCTGCCCTCGCCCCGCCCTCGCCCCGCCCTAGCCCCGCCCTAGCCCCGCACTCGCCCCGCCCTCGCCCCGCCCTCGCCCCGCCCTCGCCCCGCCCTCACACCACCCTCGCCCCGCCCACACCTCGCCCCGCCCACACCTCGCCCCGCCACACCTCGCCCCGCCCACACCTCGCCCCGCCCACACCCCGCCCCGCCCACACCTCACCCCGCCCTAGCACCCCCTGGCCCGCTCCACTCAACCCCGCCTCGACCGCATGTCACCGCGGCCGGTTCAGCCTTTGCCCCGCTACGCGTTCGTCACCTCCCAACTCACCCACGCCCCGACTTGCTCTTCTCTCAGCTTTCTGTCTTTTCTCCGTTTCGCTTTATACCTTCCCTCCACGCCGTCGTCGCATTCATGTCTTTTCCTTGCGACCTGTTTCCTGCCTTTTGTCGCCCCGCGCGTGGTCCGTGGCCCGTTTTTTAGGGTCCTACTCCGACATTTGCCTGGTGTTGATCAGGGAAACCACGGAAAACTTCCGATCAGAGCAGCCGACCGCTAGAATTTTCCTCCAGACAGCGACTGAATTCGACCCAGCTGAAAAGCTAGTATCGAATATCCTGCCGCCGTCGGAACCTAGGACCTCCCGAGTCAGAGGGACTGCAGTGATATCAGTTTATGCACTGAGCCATCTCTCCCGATCTCTGCCTTGCCAAACTCCTTGCCGTTTCTCCATCCCGCTCTTGCTTCAGCCTCCTCTCCTCCCCTCGCGTCGATCTCTCTGGGCGCCATGGCCCTTCGTGCCAGTCGCCCGCTCCCTCCGCTGGCTCCGCCCGGCTCAGTCGCCCCGGCGCCGTTCCTCTTCGCCCTTGGCCGAGGCCTTTCTCGAGGCCTCCCTCCCCCGGCGGACGCTTGGCCGCTTTTGACCCGCCGGCGCCGCCCATTGCTCCTCCCGAAGTCTCTCCCCGGCCGGCTCCTTCGCCGCTCGCCGCTCCCGCGTGAAAGCGCGTCTTTTCCTCGCGCCGGCCCTCGGACAGAAGCCCTTTCCCACCAGTAGCCCCTGACCCGAGTTCATCTCTTCTCGCACTGTCGTTGTGGACATGCCGGGAGACGATCGGGAGCTTATAGCTTGTCCCGGCTGGGGCGGTGCCCCGCTGGTGGGAGATACCTGGTTGGGGAAATCCCGCTAGACGACGGTAGGTCGACGCCAGATCTCGCCATCCAGCGGGGAAAAGATCACCGCCACCTCCCGAGAAAAAACACGCACTACACTTACGGGACTAGTGACCCAAGTAGTTGACGCGCCCTGGATACACGAATCAATAAATTAATGTTCGTTGTGGATCAGCCGCGCGGTTGCTGTTTTCCAGGAAACCTCTCTACTCTTGGGGCGTTCGCCTGCAACGGTCTTTTATTGTTGTTTTACTTGTAATGGCATTACATAGTTCAGTCTCATTTTACCAGACATATGTTCGATGACTTACTAATCTAAAATTAAACTTACAGCTAGCATTGCGGTTGAGGAAACCTAATGGTCACCTGTAATCTGGGTCCAGTTCGGAAAATTGCTTTTAGAATAGTGGAAAGGGAACTAATTTTTTATTCTAGTGGAATAGGTGGGGTTTCTAGCTAGGGTCAATCCGGTTAAATTTGGAATTTGCATTAGGTTGAAGTAGAATTGGATGGATAGATATAGGATGTGCTGAGTTATGGGTTTGGACATTGAATTCTCTATGGAGCTGTGCGTTAGATACAACCATGGTACGTTGATAATTGTCCTGAGGTGCAACGGTCTGTCTGTCTGCTTTCGATTCTCTTGCTCTTGAAGCCTTTGCTGCACTGTTTCTTCTGTGTTGCAGACGACCACGATATAAGGTCGCTTTTCATTTTTTTGGTATTTTTTTCTTTTGTATCGCTCCTTGAAAAATAATCTTTTATGTGATAAACTATATTATTAATATTACAGAAATCGTCAAATATGTGCCTTCCAGTATTGTAACAAATGCATCTAAAATGCTCGAGTTTTTTCTCAAGATTTGATTTCATCTTCTGCAAGTTCGTTATTATTTGCATCGTTTTACCTTGCCTCAGCCACTCATTGTTTTGTCCCTCTGTACTTTTAATGAGGCGTGTAAACTGCTCTTATATTTCCCCATTGACCTCATTAAATTTACTAACTCATAGTTTTCGAATTGTAGTTCTTTAAATCAACACTTTGCAAAACTGTTACAAAGAATATACTTCCTCGTGTTTTCTGTAAATGTTATGTAATGCAAAGATATTGGAAATACCATTACCATTCTTATAATAATCTTTTTCCATTCATCTCTTCTTGCCGAACGAATCGCTTCGGAAAAGTCAAGCATGTATTCAGTGATTGATAATTCTTAAATTTGAGTAAAAATTGCACTTCGTTCTTAGAATACCTCATGGTATTGTTTTCGTTTCAATTTCGTAATTTTTTGTTCCGACTAGATCGATCGAAGAAAAACATTTTTTTGGGGGGGGGAAATAGATAAAGGATACAGATACAGAACGGCGGGAAGGTAGACAGATGAACGAAAGACCTGACAGGCACTTCGAAATACTCACATTTTCGATGTCAGGAAGGATAAATGGAGCTCTCGGTAGGTTTTCTCCAGGTTCTCCAGTACCCCTTGCATCTCTTCCACCAACTCTCCGCCATCATTCACATTATTATTATCGCCATCAACCATTCATTAATCCATCACTGATGGGCCTCAGTGACCTCAACAACAAAACGGCCTGTACGCCCCGATACAGTTGGCTCCGGTTATTGTGACCTCTGGGGACTAACATGTTTGGTTCACTATATCCGATGTCAAAATTAAATGGAATTTCTCCCCGACGATTTTATTAATATAGAGATACAGCTAAATTCATTAACAGCACGAACTAAAATTCCAATATCTTTATTTGTATTTAAAATTTAATTAGTTTCAATTGTTTATGTTTATGTATTGTTATGTTTCAATTCAAATATTTCGTTAGTAATTTCTCTAGATCTTTCTCCAGGGATCTTGCTCTCTCCATACTTGATTCTGCATTGCCCTTGTCTCTAAGTTTTGTAATGCAATCTTTACACTTTTCAATGTCTCTTCCACTTTTGGAACACCGTCCCACTCTCTAAAGCCCCTTTTGCTCGCTTAACAATATACGAAATTCAATTAACTTCCTGAACGTTGTATTTCCTACGTTCACTATAGCCTAGGTTCACGTTCACTATAACCGAATCCTCTTGCGAATTTGTAATGTAAGTGAATCGGGACCAGTGAATTAAGTATACTATAACCGCGGGTTCACTATTTCCGAGTTCAGTATAACCGAATCGTCTTGTGCTTATTTGTAATGTAATTGAAACGGGTCCAGTGACTTAAGTTCAGTATAACCGATTGTTCACTATAGCCGAGTACACTACAACCAGAGTGGACTGTAGATGGTTCACCCGCGCAACCGGACTGTGGCCGAGCTCTGACGGGCACTGCACCCGCTGCAAGCGGTCCACTGGCCACGCGCCGCGGAGCCCAAAAAGCGGCCGCGTGCACACAAAACCTGTTAATCAATTGTGGAGTTGCAGGAATACTACGCGCGTGATTAATGAACTTCACTTGTGCGCCGCTCGCCCCCACTGCGGGGCAATGAGGGGAATTGTGGAGATGCGTCCACGTTTGAGTCCTACTTCCGGCCGTGATGGAAAGACATGTCTGAGTTGTTAGGGAGTTTTAGCGCCACGCGTAAGGTGTCGGCGTTTTGCACTAACAGTCACGTGGCGGACCCTTCAAGTCATAACGTCTTACCTTAGGGCTAAGGTACGACCTTATACCTTCAAAATAGTACACGCCTGTAGGACTCTCTACGGCAGTGTTGTCAAGGTCGTACGTCATAAAACGTCAAATATGTACATAAATATTAAGAATATGTAATAAATATGTAAAATCGAATATAATGTTATATTAAAATACACTAATAATAAAATACATTTACGTTATACGAAATTAAATTTATAAAAACACTGCTCAATTCACATCATACAACTTTCTCGTCAGTAGTAAAAGCGTCATCTAATCCAGGACCGTAGTTTGGCAGCTGGACAAATCACAATAGGAGCCATCGCACAAACTGGCAGATCTACGACCAGCGAACATACACTGTAGCATCTTCATCGAAGTGTTACATGTCGGCGATCGCAATTTTTTTTCGGAAATTAAGGTTACGGATCACGAAATGCGGTGTCAATGATGCTTTGGACACCCCGACTTTCCCAATAATGTAGGGAAATGCTGATATTTTAAAAAATACATCTTTTCATCAAAAATATGGAATTAAATATAAGACAAATGATAAAATAAGAAAATATATTGTGAAAACAGCAAAATGTGTAAAATATGTAATTAGTACTAAATATGTAAAAATATGTAACGAAAAAATTCGATATTGTGTTAGGAGGGCTATGATTCGCCAAGATTACAATTTTGAGAACGGTAAGTAGAAAGATAAAAAATATGTAATTACATAAAAATACGGTCTCTACTCATAACGAACGCTGTTTTAAGGTTCTTCTACATTCTCAAGAAACGCCGATTCAAAATTCAGACTCATACTCATCCCGGAGGGCCACCACTCTAAAACTCCGTGCACAATGTAGATTTGTTACTCTCTTGACTCTATCGTGGTTGAAATGTCTCACCACTACCCTGCATTCTTTGATAATATCGACATCTGTTCCGGTTGTATCAACAATTGTCTTTTTCATTAGTTGTTACAAAAATAAACACGTTTATTTTCCCACTCAAAACAGGGGTATCGAGTTAAATATAAATTACGTCATCTTACTTTATATATTCCGAAGCCTTAAAATGTATGGTACATTTATATATTTAACAGTATTAATTAAATGTGGATTATTCAAGAAACACATTCTGTATTCGCGTGAAATTAATCCCCCAATGATTCATTTACGGATATTGAAAAAGTATTGTTTGAAAGATTATCACTTCTAGAAATATTTTCTTTATTCCTGTTTCTAGACCTTGTGTTTTGACTTGCAAATGAGAATCGTACACATAAAAGTAATTAGTTATCGTAACAACTCTACAGGACTTTCTTGAAGACTAGAGGCGTCCAAGACAATTTGTAACTTTACCTGAAGTTTTCCTTGCCTGCACGTTGCTAAAGGGGACTAGCCTTACTTGCTCTGCTTCAAATGCAACTCAAAAAAGAGTTTTTCAACTTGAAACATTGTTTCTTTAAAAGGTTCTCAACAAAAACTTCACTTATTCAGCACAACTCAACAACGTCTGCACTTTCAGAAACTCATAAGTACATTTCTATTTAACAAATGTATCTTCTGAACTACCTATTTTTATTAAATTAAACATTTAGCAATTTAGATCTCCACGATAATCTAACACTCTTCCATAAACGTACTTAATAATAATAATATTAACAACAATAGCAATCATAGTAAATCCTACACACCTTTCCAGGCAATGCCTACTGTTATCTAATAGGGCTAACTCACCTATTTTCATATCAGATGAGCTACTTTCGGTGTTAACACAGTTTCTAACATAGTTTACATTTTATATCTTAATCTCCCACACGTATATTAGATGGACCACTCCTATACTTTATTTTCAGTTCAGTTCGCATTTGAGAAAGTTATTTTCATTCCACCATATTCTACATTGCGCTGCTTAATCACTGTTTTTCTGCAAATTTATGTACTTTTTTGCTGTTCCATCATGTTTTTGCCTTCCTACACTTCTCTTCCTTAATTCTTGGGTTTCATGTTGTAGAATTTTCCCGACTTTCGGATCACAATCTTGCAACATTACTTTCCCATTTCCAGTTAATTTTTTTTTACCATTTCTTGTGGTTCTGGTACTTTTGTTCTTTTTCTTATTATTTGGTTTTCTATTTTGTTTCATAATGGAGATACGTAATATTTTTCTTTCATAATATTTGTTAAAAATCTTTTTTGGGATTTGAGAGTAACCTTAGTCTTTTGGTTTCCCCCATTTTGACTCGCCAAAAGTTCGACGATACGTACTACTGGGATTTCTGAAGTGCGGTCGGCTGCCCGCACTGCACATAACAATCGGGGTCAGGTTCTCATAGTTCCGACGACCGCCGCTGTGCGCGCTGACCGCAGACCGCTCCGCCGGTGCTGCGCCTCTATTTGAAGTTAACGAAACGCGAGCGAACTTACCTCGGAATTGTTTGCAAGCTCCGGAGGCGCAACTACAATAGACTTCCTGAGGCCACGCTGAAACAAAGCTGTATTCCCTGCTGACCGCGAGAAGTAAACAGTACCTGCACGCTCCTTTATGTTTCATTTTGCGACTATTGTGCAGCGAGCAAGTGCTTACAAGATGCAGCCCACAAGCAGAAGTTACGATTCTTTAAAAGGCGTCATCTATAAATTACGTGAAGCTAAAGGGGGAGGGAGGGCGTCTGATATAGACTCCAGAATAAAAGCACCGTATCCTCCATCTTATTTTCTAATTATGTGTTAATCTCAAAACACATTTGAAAGGTAATGTAATAAGATATCCATTTTAATTCTCAACAAGTTTTTTTTTTGCTAATAATTTCATCATGTCCTCTCATTTTACCCAAGGAGGCAAATACATAAAAAATCGAAAATCCTCTGACAATGACTTGTTACACTTTAATTTAGACTCTCAACCTTTTGAAGTGATGCAGTGACATGCTTTCTTTTTTTTTCGTAATTACACGCGTACAGACACAAGTAGTACATTCCTTCACACACTATACATCGAAATATTTAGCGCCCGGCATTCCGAGGGGCATGTAATGAAGTCGTAAACGCCATCATTTCCGCGAGTCCGTCATAAAGAGCTGGCCCGCCAACTGCCAAGCGCAGTTTTAAACTCCCCGACGTCGGTCAAAGCCGCCTGAACTCGCAGCGCCGGCAGCCAGGGGCGGAGCGGGGCCGAGGGGGGGGGGGAGCAGTGCAGCGGGCCGTGTCTCTATCTCGTGGATAATCCGCGTGGCGTCGCGGGGCGGGAGGGGGAGGGGGAAGGGGGAGGGCGGGCGGCAGCGGAGCGTCGGGCAGGAACGCCAACGGTGTTGGCGAGCGGGATGCAGGCTGCTACACCGCTCGTCCTTAAATTACTGAGAAATTTCATATGTCGGTCCCGCTGACCGCTGCCCCGCCGGCCGGGCTGGAATTTTCATTAAAAACAGCTCGTCCCCGGGCGCCGCTGCGTCGCGCTGCACGGGGCGGGGCCGCCGCCCGAAAAAGGCCGGGCGGCGGAGGCCCCCCTCTTCCCTCCCCCAGACCGCCCTCGCCGCACGTGTGTGTTTTGTTCGCGCAACCACACGCGCTCTCGTTTAGCTGCGAGGCGGACATGCTGATAAGGCCGCATATGTGTCTCACGACGGTTTCTGGAATTTTCCTCGCACTTGAGCCTCGCCAAAAGCCAGTAACGAGCGACGCAGCGAAAGCGGACGGACGGGCAATGGACGTCTCGAGTCGAGTGCAAGAGCTGCGAGGACGGGCACGGGTGTTCGGGCGGTGCATCTCCGGCAGAAAAGGTGGCCGCCCCGGCATGCGCTGGCTCTCGTTAGCAGAGACCGGAAAAATATGTAATATGAAAGGTGAAATATGTTTACGAAATGGAGAACAGTAAACATATGTAATAAAATTGTAAAATCGGATATAATATGTAATATTAAAATACAGAAAGTAGAAAACGAACATTTACATAAGCCGAAATTATATTTATAAATTTCCTGAAGACATTTTAAATATAATACATAGTTTGGAAATTGAGGTTAAAAGTCACAAATGCGGCGTCAGTAATACTTTTTACACCTAAAAGTGAAACTGATATCAGCCACTGACGCACACTTCCCGCCACATTGAATTAACTGAAGCAGGCGCGCCGGACATGGCAAAATATGTAAAATATGCAATAAGTTCTAAATATATAAAAATATTGTAACGAAAATGTTTTGATGTTGTGTTATAAAAGCAACGAGTCGCCAATACTTTAATTTTTAGAGCGGTAAGTAGAAAGACAAAAAGTATGTAATTACATAAAAGTCCTGTCTCTACTCGTTAGTTTGCGTCCTATTAAACGAGGAATTATCGAGACGGATTTGGGACAATCGTTACCAGGACTGCACCAAGGGGGGTCATGGGGCTTCAGAGGCATGGGAGGGGGCATGGGAGATACCTGGTTAGGGAAAAATCCCGCTAGTGGACGGTAGGTCGGCGCCGGATCTCGCCATAGAAGGGGAACGATCACCACCACCTCCCGATGAAAAAACCGCACTACACTTACGGGACTAATGACCTCAGTAGGTGACATCACGAACAATCAATCAATCAATCAATCGACTTGCGCGGGATTTCCCTCTCCCAGGTCTCTCGTCCAGAGGGGAACTTCCATAGTCGGGGCAAGCCCTAGCTTCCGGCTGCTCTCCCGACACGTGTGGTGGTGTAGGTCATGTAACCTGCGCAAGGGGAGAGAATAGAATTAGGAAGAAGGGGAGATCGCGCGAGTATGTGGTTCGTTTGTTGGTTACTGCTCCGTCATTCGCGTGAGATTGATTGGAGTCATCGCGGAAAACCACCGACGAGATCAGCCGGCCGCTAGAATTCTCCTCCGTGCAGTGACTAAACGCGATCTAGCTTCGTAGCCGCCGTCGGGCCTCGAACACTAGGACCTCCGAATGGCAGTCGCTGCAGTCAGCGGGAATGCTAGCTCTGAGCTAAACATATCCGCTACCCGGATGGGGGAAGATTGTGGGGCGGCTGGAGAGGTCACGGACAGAGGGATGGCACGGCGGAGTGAAAGAGCGGGAACTTCGAAGGGAGCGGCGCGAAGGAAGGGCAGGGTGCAGGGATGTGGTTTAGTGGTAGGAGCGGAGCAAGTGACGGTGGTAGAGGCGGTTGCGAGAGGAGGTGGTGGCAGTGGTGGTAGAGGTGGCAATGGCGGTGGTGGCGGCGGCGGAGGTGATGGAGATGACTTGGCGGTATCGGTGCGGTCGGTGGCGGTTCGCGGCGGCGGCGGGGCGGCGGCGGCTTTGGTGGTGGTGGTGGTGGTGGTGGTAGTGATGTCGGCGGTGGTGGTGGTGTAAGTCGGCGGTGGTGGTGGTAGTGATGTCGGCGGTGGTGGTGGTGGTGATGTCGGCGGTGGTGGTGGGGTGGTGGTGATGTCGGCAGTTTGAAGTAGTGATAGTGACGCTGGAGCGGTTGCGGCAGTGGCAACGGCCGGGGCGGCGTTTGCCGAGTCCGAGGACGCAGCGGGGGCGGAGGCGTCCGGGCGCGGCGGCGGCGGCGGCGGCGGCGGCGGCGGCGGGCGGGGCTGCATCGCGGCGTCGCGTACAATGGCGCCGCCGGACAATAGGAGCGCGGATTCTATTAAGCACCGCGCGCCGCCTCCTCCCTCCTCGCCGCTGCGCCTCCACGCGTCCTCCTGCTTCCCTCCGACTGTCTCGCCCAACGCGCCGGCCCCGCCCCCGCACTTGGCGCCTACGCTCCGCTCCCGCTGCGCTCGCCTCGCGCGCTTTTCCGCCACTAGAGCGCGCCTCGCTGCTCACCTCAGGCCTTCCTGGTATTGGGCACGACTCGATGTGTTTCGTCTTTCTTGCATGACCTTTCTTCTTATCCGGACGGTGTTTCAATTTTGCATGGTTTCATTTTAATTTTTTTAAATTACGTCATCTCTACCGGCATCGATGGGGTTAGCGAATCGAACTGTTGTATCCAAGTTCGCCGATTCAAAGCCGATCGAAGACGTGGATTTTTAAGAGTGAAGAAATCGTTCCTACGCCTTCCTTCGGAGGGGAAGCAAAGCTGGCTGTCCCATGTTAGTCGGTTATTGCATGTGAAAGATCCTCAAGCCTAAATGAAGCCTCTGAGCTAAATTCAAACCGACGGTTTCGTCGCCCAAGAAATACCTTCCTTATCCTCTAGTTGGGGGAAGGTGCGTAGCGAAGGTCAGACAGAAGAGCAGGCCTCATGGCTCGAGTCTTGCCACGTAAAACAAGGCATTAATTCATTTCAATTCAATTCAATCCAAGCTGTTCAATTTTCTTTAACTGCGATGCGCTTCGCCTTGACTAAATATTTTCTTCCGTGTTATTGCTTCTCTTTAGCTTGCTTCCACGATTTCTCTCTTCTTAGCCAGTTTAACTGATTTCGATATCTATGTAGCTTGTATTTATCCTTTACACTCATTTGACAGCTTGCATTTCGATTTCATGCGTCTCGTAAGTAATTGTGTGTTATTTTCTACAACATGCATGTAAGATTTTCTTTTTCTAGTACTTACTGCACATACGATTGAAAATTTGCGGTTGTGCAACGGTGAGTGTTGATTCTCGAATTACATTTTCAATTACATTTCGAACTCTTGAACTCTGTTCTTTTGTGTTCTCTCTCAACCTCTCTCTCTCTTTGTCTCTGTCACATTCTCACTACAATTATCTTATCCCTGCTTTATTTCGCTATTTTTTCATCCTGTTCTCTCTCACTCCCTCCACACACACGTATATGTACCCCTCTCACCCTCGTTATCTGTTTCTCAATCTACCCCTTTCTCTGTTTCTCCTCTCCCTGCCTCTCACTTTCACGTTCTCTCTTTCTCCTCGCCTCCCAATCTGTCTCGCGTCGTTCCGGCGCTTCCTCTACTCTGATTTCTGCTTCTGTCGACGCGACGCGACGCGGCCGCAAAGGTGCATCGCCCCATCACCCCCACCCTTACAACCCGCCCTCCTCTCCCCTCCACCCCCGCCCCCGCCGAGTTAGCCAATTGGAGGGCGGCGCGCCGGTGGGGAGGTCCGTGTTTCGAATTTAAAAATGGCGCGCGGGAGCGATCATGCATCCGCGAGCGGGGGTAATCTCGAGGCGGTGGGCGGGGACGAGGGCGGGGGCGGCGGGGCGGGGGCGGGGTGGGGCGGGGGCGGCGAGGAGGCGAGGCGGGGGCGGGGCGGGGCGGGGGCCGGGGGGGCGGGCGAAGCGGGGGTATAACGACGCCTTCGCGGGCAGAGGGGGGGGTGCCCAGAAGCGCCGACGGGCCCTGCTAGGGGTTCAAGCAGAGACGCAGGGACTTGCAACTCTCCATCAAAACAACGAAGACAAAGCTTGAGGTGCTACTACAGGCGACACTAGTGTCCCCGGGTACAGCTGCAGGTTAGGCTCGCCAACTTCCGCACATTGCATTGGCTGATATCTGAGAAATACGCAAGCGTCTTCTAAATGTTCAATTATTCATAATATATACTTGTAAGAAAACCCCTGAAGAAAGCGCGAACAATCGACGCTAATCTTTTGTAACGTGACGCGACTGCTTGCGTCTCGAGAACCTACGCATCCAGCCACGCACGTTGTGAGGTATCGTTGAGAGCAGTTTCGTCGTTAGTTCCTGGTGAAAGAAGGTGATAGAGGAGAGGCGCGCGCCACTGTAAGGTCTCCACTACGGTAAATGGAGTTTAAAAGGCCATGCAGAGATGTATGCTACATTTGTGGGACACTTTACGGGTGTACCTTCCGCCGACAATTTACTTCATCTACTAACATTTGAAAATATTCATATTCGTTACAAATCGAGAACGTTATCGTAATATATTATCAAAAAATAGTCGTACCAACGCTGCTGTCACACATCTCTTTATGTAGTTGAAACATCGCATCATGAAAATATGAACAGAATTATATTTCATTTATTCTATAATAATATTCTCCAAGAATAATCAAACTATTTATAAAAAAATCAAAACTCAAATATATGCTTTCCTATTCTGTTTGTTAAAAGAGGTAAGCAAACCTATTAGTTGAGAAATGTTGACATATGTCTCATGGAAATTAATTACTCGTGTAGTAATTTCTATTACTGACGTAAATCAAACAGTCGGTAGCGATACCAGGGAATCTAACGTATCTGTTGTTGGGCGCAAACGAGACAAACCCTCAAAAACTGTCCTCAATGAGCGAGCGACCTGCGCCAGAAGAGAAGGCAATAGTGATGATTCGTTCTATGCTGCGGAGAGAGTAAGGTGCAAAACACAGCGTTTCGCTCTTCCTTCCACCCATCGCAAGGGCGGCCGTGTTCAGGCAGTTAGAGGGCATCAAGGACGGCGCCCCTTTTCAGGCGCCTACGGAGGCGCAGGCGGTGCGGCAGCGGAGTCGGAGGCAGAGCGTCTGCAGATCGAAACGCGTCCTTCACAGCATTTGTTGTGTGTCGGCCACGGCGCCCGCCTACCGCTGCCTCTGCCGGCGTCTCCACCGCCACCCCTGCCGCCGCCACCCCGCCACCGCCACCCCCGCCACCGCCACCCCCGCCGTCGCCACCCCTGCCGTCGCCACCCCGTCACCGCCACCCCGCCACCCGCCACCCCCGCCGCCGCCACCCCCCGCCGCCGCCACCCCCGCCACCGCCACCCCCTGTCGTCGCCACCCCCGTCACCGCCACCCCCGCCGCCGCCACCCCGCCGCCGCACCCCGCTGCGCCACCCCCCGCCGCCGTCCACCCCGCCGTCGCCACCGTCGCCCTCTGTCCACCCGCTCTCCCCCGCCTCCACCTATCTACTTATGCGACTCAGCCACCTAGTGGATTTTAATCAACCTAAGAAACTTGAAATATGCCATTAAATAATATGCATTTATGACCTAAAAATGATGAAATGTGCATTTAATATGCAGTAAAAATTAACAATATTTTATTTCCTGTAAAATCATTTCTTCATAAAATTCAGGGAAGCATGCTTGGAATGAAAGATATACTTTTATGCAGACATAAAACAATCTCGTTACTTCACTGAAGGAAACTTTAAGTAAACATTCACCTTAGCGAAGTATATTGTATGTCTTGTTACATTTCTTCTGTCTACAATTAAAAATATATCAAGAAATATCCTACATTTGCACATGTATTTTATCGTCTACAGAAATTGAAAAAATCGCTGTGACAAGCTCAATGTGAATGCTCACAAATAAATAGCAGATTTTGTGAAAAGAAGAAACGTTTTAGAAATAAGTCTCTATTTTAAACGAAATATGCGAAACATGCACCAATAATTACACGAATACTGCACTAATAGGAAAAATTCGTCAAATATGCACAAATATGCACTAACCTCTTTGTATACTTTAGCATCCAATACTAACCATATGAAAACGAATTTTCACTTAGCTGTGCCCTGATAACGTGCAAAATCGTGCAAAATCATAGAAATCTTATCCCTAATAATCATCTACTCCGCCGTTTTAACCGCAGCCTCTCCCCACCGCCTTCGCCGCCGCCACGCTCACCACAATCCACGCCGCTCCAGCACCATCCATGACATCTCCACAGCCATCCACGCCACCCTCGTGATCGCCCACACCGTCGCTGCAGTCGCCGCCGCAGCCTCCACAGCCGTCACCAACCCCGTCACTCTTTGCCTTGCGGCTACATGGTTTCCTCCATCATCCGTCGCCGCCTCTCACCGCTCATCACCCTCGCCATTTCCGTTTCCGTCTTCTTCACATCCGCTATCACCCTGCTTCTCTTAAAAACTCGTCTCCGCCTGCGCCACACCACCCGTCGTTTCCGCACCAAGACACCGCCGTCTCTATCTCCATCTGCGTCGCGGCCCCCGCCGCCTCTATCTCCATCTGCGTCACCGACCCCGCTGCCTCTATCTCCATCTGCGTCACCGCACCTGCCTTCCGCCCCGCTGCTCTATCTCCATCTGCGTCACCGCCCCCGCTTGCCTCTATCTCATCTGCGTCACCGCCCCTGCTTCCGCCCCGGCGCCTCTATCTCCATCTGCGTCACCGCCCCCGCTGCCTCTATCTCCATCTGCGTCACCGCCCCCGCTTCCGCCCCCGCTGCCTCTATCTCCATCTGCGTCACCGCCCCCCCGCCGCCTCTATCTCCATCTGCGTCACCGCCCCTGCTTCCGCCCCCGGCGCCTCTATCTCCATCTGCGTCACCGCCCCCGC
>JAHLJT010003656.1:10732242-10754742 GCA_031308135.1 Acheta domesticus
AGAAAAAAGGACATGCTCGTTATGTTGCTGTAAAGAGAGAATATTCCACATGAGCACACTTTATATCATATTTCAAAATCATGCCATACTGCCGTTAAAGAACTTTCTGGGTCATGAAATTCCAGGCGAAATTTTTAAAATAGGAAGACAATATTATTAAAGAATGATACTCATTAATATTAATCTTCTCTTAATTCGACTCAAATATTCTTAACATTTCCAAAACCTCTATTACGAACACCTATCAGAAAATTACTAGGAAGAGTTGATGTTGTTTTTCATAAATATATTTCAAAATAAATATCACTCACTTTAATTTAAAAAAATATAAATATGCTTTTGCTTCTTATTGATGCTCACTAATGTGAAACTAGAGTTCGTGAAACTAGTGTTCGTGTTGAATAATAGGCCAACCACCTTGACAAATTTCATCCCCAACCTGGTTCACTTCTCCCGCATGCATAATGCACATATTTATTTTCCGTATGCATTACTTTTCTTGACTCTCATTCATATGAAGTACTTTTCGGCTCAAAAAAGAAGCTAATGTATATCTTTAGGACGAGCAACGTATAAATTAGGTAAAATGAAAAAGTGTATCCAGTAGTACTACATTTCCATCTTTCGAAAGGATATATATATATATATATATATATATATATATATATATATATATATATATATATATATGCCGCTTTCCAGTGCACCACTATGTTTGTCAGTGTGTTGGCGCATTTAGATATTGGTTTAAGCATCATAGTAGAGTATTTCGTGCGTTACGTATTATTAAATTCTCAAGTAAATTGACTCTTAGAAGCGTATTGCTTTTTAAATACGTTTTTATAATATTTTTTCAGTATTGGAAGAATGTCCGAAAGAAGTAATCAGCAGAAATATTTTGCATGCGCTCCTACGGTTTTTCCATTTTCTTCTGCCTTTTTCTCTCTGTTTTATTTCTGCGATGATATATTTCTGTAGGTGAAATTGCTCGAGTAATTGATTTTACAGTATGCTTCGTGGGCAGACATGTAGATGACGCTTGCGAAGTAGCGCTTGTAGTTTTGAAAGCGATGTTTCCATCCTGCTTCCTATTCTGAAGGGAGCACGCCACCGCCGACCTCAACAAGTGGCTGCGTGGGGGAGAGAGCACATTTCGACCCGCCCATGTCTTATATCCTTGGTGTAGGATAAATGTATTATGTCAAAGGTCAGCATTTAGAAATGCATCTCAGAAACTTGCTACATATTTTTAAAATTTGTTATTACTGTAATACACTTTCAATTGCATTTGTTTTAAGTAGGGCATTAACGTGCCTTCTAGACAACTCCAATAACAAAGTTGATCCTCATTTTGTCATACTGAAAACCATCGTTAATTGTGGTCGTTTTAGTGTAAGCAAGTATGCCTGCAAGTATTAGAAGAACTCGGCAAATTTTCCAAAATATTATTGGCTTTGTGTACGAATTATTTTAATTACGAGGACAAAAGAAACCATCTAGCAATTTTTATTCAATTCTTATTCTTTCTCACGTATCTTCTTTTATGGAAATTGTTTTAAACTACACCTTAGAGATAATTGGAATGAACAATGCCCATCTTCACAACACTCACCTCATTTTCTAATTGAATAGAAATAACGTGCACTATGTGCCGCATCAAGTTTATACTTACGCCCATGTCTTTCCCGGCTTTAGGGGTGGTATGCTTTCACGACGTGCAGCATTCTCGTTGCTGTTTTACTTCCTCGTCTGCTACGTACTTACGTAGTAAAAGCAAAGAATGGTTACCCTGCAGCGGGAAGTAGCGATTTTCCTTCTTTTCAGGAAAACGTGTATCGTGGGGCCCCCGATATCGTAAAAGAGGATACATCTGCTTCCTGAAAGAAGTAAATTACATCGTTTTACCGCGTCTAGTGAGAATCCTAGTTTTGTGGGTCACACAATACCGAAAAATTGGTTTACGGCAAAAGTCTGCCCTTTTGTCAGTCTGGCCGTCCATTCATCCTCCGTTTGTACGTCCGTCTGTCCGTCCGTCCGTACGTCGGTCTGTCTGTCTGCATGTGCATTCTTCTGTCTGCCTCTATATCCTGTCCGTTTTGTTCGTCCTTAGGTCCGTCCTGCGACTTTCCTCTGTACGTCTTTCTGTACGTACGTTTGTGGTTAACTTTAGTGACTAACCTGTTCATACGATTTTCTCGAAAATCGATCGATTTGGCTGGTTCTAATAGAACAAAATGACACTTAAAATGTTCAATTTTATGGTTTGATAATATCTGGAGCATTGGTTACAGGTTCTGGTAGAACTTTCAGATTTCGTGAATGTTTCGAAATAGAATCGCTGAGAGGTGTCATGAAAATGAATAACACGAGACCGCAATGTGTTTGGCGTGATTGTGTGGAGAGAATTATTATTTTGAATATTTGGAATTTGTTGCGTTAGGCAGCTTTACATATCTGGAAAAGGGTTGCCATAGGATCTCTGCAAAAGAAACCGACAATTTAAAATGTACTAACGTAAGTAATTTATTACTGAATAATTAATTATAATATTTACTTTTTTTACTCCCATTGTATAATGCTGTCATTTGATGGCTGCAATCAGTTGCATAATGCTACTCATTTCGATACAATTTTCATTATGATACACATTCTCGATCAATCACATAGAAGTTTACAAACCAAGTATTGGCAATTAAACATTAAGAATCGTTCTAGTAAATGTTTCGTTCGATTGTGTACATTAAAATTACATTTGACATTGTATTACGCTTGTCAGGTTTAATTTATTTCATTATTAGTAATTTTTCGTGGAATATTATTTAAAATAAATTGGATCGTAATTTTACTTTGATCCTACTTGATTAGCGCAATACTCCCTCGCAGGCGGACTGGTGGCCAGAGCCACCTGCGGCAGCATGCGAGGGTATGAGAGGGACCGACCGCTAGGTGGCCTTGGGTGAATCGTTTATGGCAACGGCCACGAGACGATTCAATGTAAAAGTTTAACGCAGAAAAAGTACCGTACGAAACTCGATGTAACGGGCATTAATACACTCGTGTGAAGTTTACGATACTCGCTCGTTCCTCACTCGCATCGTAATATCACACTCTTGTATTAATCCCCATCATTACATCATCGTTTCATAATGTACTATTTAATCTTTTTGCGGTTTAACGTAGTGCTATCTTTTATCTCTATAAGAATTACAAGTCGCTACAAAAAAAGTTCATAAATATATTCGAGATTGAAAAGTCATTATACGTACGTGACAAATTGCCTTGGGAAGAAAATACTATTTGCTCGTGAAAACTCACGCTCCCACTTTTCAATTGAAATGATCGTATTTTGACTTTCTATCATGTTTGGGCGAGTTGAAGTCCCGAGAGGATGCATTCTGTGTATGATTGATTCCAGTTAGCATTTGATGCAGCATATTCAATAAACGCTACAGCCGAATTGCGAATGAAACTCAATCAAAAATAACCCTAAAAATACCCACGCATATTAGTGATTGAAAATATCGCATACTCAGCTCATCTACACTATCTCACTGTAAGTGAAATTCCATTGAAAAAAAACAACGTTGGAGTGTGCAAGTATTATTTGCGGTCAATAAGTTATGCTGAATACTTGGGATATAGTACCTACAGTTTTCCTTCAGAGATATGGCGTTACATTCCAAAGTACCACGAGACTCTCAATAAATTCCCTTATTCTTTAGATTCCGCTTTTGATTATCACTTGAAATATCTCTAAACAACACGTTTCAATGAATTACTTTTAAATATGGAATTATTATAATTTGTTTTGCCAAAATCATTTTCAAAAGAATATCACGAGAAAGGCAACAAATCTGTAGTCTGCTGCTAGACAAAGGATGAAACCGATGAAGAGAACATTTTCAAAATACAACGCATATTTCATGCTTTCCATCAGAAGTTGAACATCTTTTAACACAGTAATATCACTTATATTTTATTTACTTTAATTTGTCATTTAAAACAACCCTAATAGGACTGGCTATTGCGGTATCAATTTCTCTCTATTCGTTTTATATGTTCCATTCCAGGCAGGAGGGCTGCAGGCTAAAAGCTTCCTTTACAAAAAAGTACTAAAAAAATATTCCCAGTCATCCACTCATAATGCTGTGAGTAATATCATAAGAAAATATCGTTTTGCTCCAAGCCCAGGAAAATTAAGAATCACGTCTGGAGCAACGCCTGTCAGGGGATATGTCCCTATATTAAATGTCTGAAAAAATATATCTTTTCTTAGTTGATTGATTCCCGTAGCGTCATCGGCTAAGAGCATTATTCCCGTAAGTGTAGTGTATGTTTCCTCCTCGAGAGGTAGCGATGCTTCCCCCGTTGAATGGTGAGATCCGGCACCGACCCATCTGTCGGCTAGTGAGGTTTTCCTCGAACAGGTATCTCCCACCGGCTGGGCGCCGCCCCAGCCGAGATAAGCTGTATGCTCCCGATCGTTCACCCAACATGTATGGTGTAGTGCATGTTAGTGTAAGTACATGTAAGGGGTGAGGATAGGACAAGGAAGAGGAAGGAATGATCGCGAACGGTCCGTTGCCCGATTGTTAGGGTTCGGTACTCGCCTGATGTTGATCGGAGAAACCACTGAAAACTATCGCCCAGAGCAGCCGGCCGCTGGAATTCTCCTCCAGACAGCGACCTGAATTCGACCAAGCTACGTAGCTAGTGTGGTCAATCCTGCCACCGTCACGACTCGAACCTAGTACCTCCCGACCAGAGGCACTACAGTGACATCGGTCGACGCCGAGGTGACATCGAGGAAGGATTTTTGTATCTCACGCTCAAATTCCTCTCCGCATGACGCTCCTGTAATTGACTAAACGAATCCTGCTCGTGCGAAACGGCCCGAGAGCACTCGTGCGCCGCCACGCGTCGCGTGCCGCCCGCGGGCGCCCCGGGGGCCGCCGCGCACGCCCGCGCCTTTGCGTGCAGCGCTCGCCCGCGCCCAATTTGCACGCCGTTTAGCGCTGTCCTCCAGCGCGCTCTGCGTGTTGACCGAGATAACAAGACCGCGTAATGACTTTCTTGTCTTTGTGGGAGCGGTTTTGTTCTGTTGGATCGGATTTGCGCTTGAACTCGGAGGTATTTCGCGATGAATCTCCGATATATTCTGACAAGATATGCAATAGTCTTAGTCTCTACCTTTAGAAGGTACTTAAATGATGATAGATTTAAGAAGTAGAGACCCCATAATGACTTTCTTGTCTTTGTGGGAGCGGTTTTGTTCTGCTGGATCGGATTTGCGCTTGAACTCGGAGTATTTCGCGATGAATCTCCGATATATTCTGACAAGATATGCAATAGTCTTAGTTTCTACCTTTAGAAGGTACTTAAATGATGACAGACTTAAGAAGTAGAGACCCCATAATGACTTTGTCTTTGTGGGAGCAATTTTGTTCTGCTGAATCGGATTTTCGCTTAAACTCGGAGGTATTTCGCGATGAATTTCCAATATATTCTGACATAATATGTGCTAGTCTTGTTTTACTCTCTACTGTTAGAAGGTACTTAAATGATCATAGATTTAAGACGTAGACACCGCAAAATGACTTTCTTGTCTTTGTGGGAGCGATTTTGTTCTGCTGGATCGGATTTTTGCTTGAACTCGGAGGTATTTCGCGGTGAATCTTCGATATTTTCGGACATGATATATACTAGTCTTAAGTCTCTACAGTTAGAAGGCACTTAAATGATCATAGATTTAAGAAGTAGACTTCAGGATTTGTGTGTCCTACTTTTCTGGTTAAATATTCTTGGTTTAGGATATAGGCATTATATCAGTGGACAGAATGGTTAGAAATCGCTGATCAAAAACTTGCTACATATTTTTAAAAATTATTAGTGTAATATACTTTCAATGGAATTGATCAGTTTTGAATAGGGGCATAAACGTGCCTTCTGGACAACTCCAATAACAAAGTTGATTTTTATTTTGTCATACTGAAAACCATCATAAATTGTTGGAATAAAAAAGAGGTCGTTTTAGTGTCGCAAAACACAGAATGATTTGAAGTTAGCTTACGAGGCTTGAGTTGACACAAGGTTTTTGTAATCTATGACGCTTCATATAAGGTCAAAAACTGTAGGAAACTAAGTATAGCTTTGTAAGTAAAAATTGAATATATCTGACAAAGAAACAAACTTGTGTTAAGAAATCTTACAAAATATGTGTATATAATTAAATGAGATAAAAATTGTTCTAAAATAATCTTAACAAAAAACCCTCTCCTTGGCACTCTATAAGTCTTTCAAATTATTACAAGTATTAAAATGCCTAGGCAAAAATTTACAAAATATTACTGGCTTTGTGTGACATAATGACAAATTATTTTAATTACAAAAGAAACCATCTAGCAATTTTATTCATTGCATATTCTTTCTCACGCCCGTTTTATAGAAATTGTTTTAACTAAAGCTTAGAGATAATTGGAATGAACAATGCCCTTCTTCATAACACTCACCATCATTTTCTAACTGAATAGAAATAACGTGCACTATGTACACCATCATGTTTATATTTATGTGCCCTGCTCTACTATAGTGAACAGAGTACCGACCTTCCTCCCATTGTGCCGAGTTGCAAATGCATCGTAACGCCAACCTCATTCCATTTCACCTCACCCTTCTCGGTTTAGACCCTGCATTACCTGCATATGTTCCATCTCATTTTCTGTTGACTCACCTGCGATCCACCCCCTCATTCAACAACCATTTTATTTTCACTATTCCCCCTCTTTCTCTCACATCGACCGTTGCATTATGCCCCCTTCTGTTCCGCCCTCTCTCCCACCCACATCACCGGAGCTATGCCGCGGCGCCACTATCAGTTTGAACGCGGGTTCGATTCCCCCAAATAAAACCAGGGTAATCATGTTGAATGTACCCGTAATTTCGTTAAAATAGGCTTCATTGCACACGTAAAGCTTTTGTCATTAGTTACTAATGTAATTTAACTGTTTTATAATACCCATTGTGCTCTGTAATATTATTTTGGACAGCATTCGGCCTTATAGGTCTGTTATTGTTTTACATTCAGTTTAAGCAGGCGTTTAAAATTTCAGTTACGCTCGTCCCTCAACACAGTCAGAAGCCGCCTTTACTTCATACTGCAGTTTCTGCAATTTTACGTCCCAAACACTTCGATAAATTTTTGTGGAACTTCCAACTTCCATTAATCAAAAGCCTCCTTCTGCGGGAACATCATCGTTCGCTTTGAATTCGCTCTTTGTGGTGATTTATTGGATTGTAATGCGGCGAAGAAAGAACGTGGCTCCCAGCCTGAAATTCGACTCGACGGTGCTGCGGGGCATATATTAGTAGTAAGCCTTCCATTGAGAGAGCAAAACTTTGGTGGAAATATGGCGCGGAAACAAGGCAAAATTCGGAGCGCTGCGGTGGCGGCGGCGGCGGCGGCGGTGGCGGCGGCGGGGTCGAGGGTTGGGTGTGGGGGAGGGGGTTGCGGGTGCTGGACGAAACGGAAAACACGAGGGTGGGGTCGGGCATTGGGACAGCTGGCGAGCGGCGGACCCGCAGGGGGGAAAAGAGGCTTACACCTAACTTTTATTGCGTATCCTATTATATTGATGCCAGAGTTCCGCGCGTCCACTGTTTGTGTGCGAGCAGCCACATTGCCACTCGAAAACCACGCCTCTCTCTCTCTCTCTCTCTCTCTCTCTCTCTCTCTCTCTCTCTCTCTCTCTCTGTCTTTCTCATTTACTTGACAATATTGCTTGCTCTCTCCTTCCCTCTCCGGATTCGTTGTCGTTCTTGGCAACATTTGTGCGTTTTATATTATGAAACTTTCAGATTTTCAACCGGTGCAAAACATTTCATTGTGTGCTATAAGCTATTTTCGATACCGATTAATAATATGAATTTAAGCTTAGTTTGCGAAAATGTACTTCTAAACTTTGCTGGGATTCAAACATGTATTGTCTCTTGTGAAAGGAAGGTGGCGTTTTATTTTCTTCTCATTAAAAATGCACAGGGTATACCGCTTGTTGGATTTTATTATTCGAAATCGCGTTTGTTTTTTTTTTTTGTAATTGAAACTGCTCGCATTTCGCAGCGTTTTTTATGCATCTTTAATTGGTGTTCTGAAGAACAAAACCTTTTTTATCATTTTGTTTTCTCTTCGTGTTGTATAACTTAGTTCAAAGTGATATACATTGCATTTTGTGATTTTATAATAAACCTCGTTAAATTAGTAAAGAAATACTCCAATATATCCACAGATAATACGAATTGGATAAAATATGTATTTTGAATTAATTTAATTTAATCTAAACTCATTTTCTGTAATACATCCTGTGGACGTGCAAATAAACCGTAGTACTGGTATTCTTAACAATAAAAGTAATTTACCAACTGCAATATTTATGGAAAGCAAGGTGGTCATTATTAGTTCCCAGCTCTTAAGAACGATGTGGTGTACTTTTCCCATTTATGTAATAATGATGATGATGATAATAATAATAATAATAATAATAATAATAATAATAATAATAATATTTTTCCATTTTGTTTTACAGAGATAAAAGCCATTGCATTTTTTTTGGAATCACTAACCATGATGTGATGATTAGCAATACAGAGTTTATAATTTATTATCTGTCTACTTCTACTTATTAGTATTTTTTGTGTATGGCGTGTTTTTGAAATATGTGTTTTGTAAATTTACTATCCAAGTTTTTGTAAACATACAAAAATTAAAAAAAACTAGCCTTAAACATAACAATAAGTGAATATTTACAGATATTACAAACGATCAGTATATTTCCATGGACAAATATATAACTCCATAAATATATTCAAATTAATTTACACAGTCAACATTTTTTTTTAGAAATTACATATTAAGTGTCGTGGCCGGTGATTTGTGCGGGGAGGCAGAGATCTCTTCCATCCCTTAACGCGTGCGCGAGAGAGAGCGCCGGCCGGCGTGCATCGCGGTGTTGATGGATGGCGCATTTAAAAGCGCTTGATTCGTGTTTTCTGCAGCTCAGCCGCTGCCGCGCGCTTCTTGTGCGGCTGTCGTCTTCCTATTGGACGGCTGACGCGACTTCGCTGGCGATCCATCATCTCGGCGGACGACCGGCACCGCACGCCCCCGCCCCCGCCCCCGCCCGCCCACCCTGCCCAGGCATGCACAAAGGGACGGGGAAGGACAGCTCGGAACGCGGGCAGCGGGGGATGGGGGTTGGCGGAACTTACAAAACAGGATGAAAGTTGATTCGGAAAACTGTTCAATTTAGATTTAACATTAACTCTTCAATTACGTGTTGGAACTTGTTGTTGGCGGAATGCCTTAACTTTAAAATCTTTAACTCTACATTCACCTATAATTAAAGTAGTTAACAAATATTGATTAACATTATCATGCAAGCTCCACAGCTCTGTAGCCACACTCACGGGACTACACTGCTCATTTCCAAACAACAACCACAACAACAACAACAATAATATAATAATAATAAAATAAGTAAGATAATAATAATATGGTTAGAAAGTATAATATTACGTCTAGAAAGGGAAATGGCTAAGATAGTAGCAGGGGGAAATATTTTGTAAGGGGAGAATCGTAAGACGTAAGGGGTGAAAGTGAAAGGGTGAAATTTAAAGGTATAACGGGATAGGGGGATAAAAAAGTAACGGCGGGTAATAGGGACATTGGAGCATTGGGAGTGAGAACGAGAGCGGCAGCGAGAACGAGAGCGGTAGCAGAACGAGAGCGGTAGCGAGAACGAGGCGGCAAGCGAGAACGAGAGCGGCAGCGAGGAAACGAGAGCGGCAGCGAGAACGAGAGCGGCAGCGAGAACGAGAGCGGCAGCGAGAACGAGAGCGGCAGCGAGAACGAGAGCGGCAGCGAGAACGAGAGCGGCAGCGAGAACGAGAGCGGCAGCGAGAACCGAGAGCGGCAGCGAGAACGAGAGCGGCAGCGAGAACGAGAGCGGCAGCGAGAACGAGAGCGCAGCGAGAACGAGAGCGGCAGCGAGAACGAGAGCGGCAGCGAGACGAGAGCGGGCAGCGAGAACGAGAGCGGCAGCGAGAACGAGAGCGGCAGCGAGAACGAGAGCGTCAACGAGAGCGGCAGCCAGAACGAGAGCGTCAACGAGAGCGGCAGCGAGAACGAGAGCGACAACGAGAGCGTCAACGAGAGCGACAGCAAGAACGACAGCGAGAATGAGAGAGAATAGGGGCATCTAGAGCATAGTATTCGGTGTGTAGGCGATATGAAAAGGCGGAGGAGCGGTTGCATGAGAAAGCGCAGAGCGGTGCGACAGGGAGACGGACGAGCGGGGAGGACAAAAGCGAAGGGGCGGTGGAGGCGGAGGCGAGGGCGGCGCGCCGCGCGGGACCGTGTGACGAGGCGGTTTATAATTAATAACGCACGTAACAGGTGCCGGCGGGTGACTGGCGGCAGCAACATGTGTCGGCCTCGAGGCCTGCGGGGGCGCGGGCTGGGGAGCGGGGAGTCAGCGGAACGGCGGTGGCCGGGGGCGCGGGGCACGGGGCGCGGGGGCCGTGGAACGGCGCGGGGGGAGCGGGGCGGGGAGCGGGGGTGGAGGGCGGGGACAGAGGTCGGGGGAAGGGGCCGCGAGAGTGTGGGAGTGCCGGTCGCTGCGCCGGGGTCTCAGGGACGCGGGGTGGGGGGAATGGCTTGTGGCGAGGGGCAAGAGGAGAGAGCTTGAGGAGCGTGGCGCGGAGGGAGCGTGACAGGGAAAGCGGGTGCGAGGGTGCAGGGACGAGAAGGCGGGAACAGGGGTCGAGGCGGGACTGTGGGATTGCCTGTCGCGGTGCCGGGGGGTCGCAGGGACGCGGGGCAAGGGGCGAGGACAGAGGTCGGAGGAAGGGGTGCGGGGGTATGGGAGTGCCGGTCGCTGGCGCCGGGGTCGCAGGGACGCGGGGGTGGGGGGCGTTGGCGTGGCGTGTGGTGCGGGGCAAGGGGGTCGTGGAGCGGGGCGTGCGGCGCGTGGCGCGGGGGTGAGCGTGACAGGGAGAGCGGGGACAGATGTCGAGGCGGGACTGGGAGTGCCTGTCGCGGTGTCGGGGGGTCGCAGGGACGCGGGGCAAGGGGCGGGGACACAGGTCGGTGGAAGGGGGCGCGGGGGTGTGGGAGTGCCGGTCGCTGCGCCGGGGTCGCAGGAGCGGGAGGAGTGGGGCTCGGGGCGAGGGTGCGGGAGCGCGGCGGACAGAGCGAGGGCGCGGGACCCGTAACGCAGGGTGTGGTGCGTGCAGCGGAGGCCGTGGCCGAATGCGCGGCCTGCTCTTCGCTTGTAAGCGATCCGTGGCCCACGAGGGCCAGCGCGCTGCTGGTGCTTGACAGAAGGCCTCAATGATTACGCGCCACCGCGACGACTGGTACGAGAGAACTCGCACGAAGTCTGTGTGTGTGTGTATGGGGGTGAGGATAGAACAACAAAGACGAAAGAAAGATTGCGAGAGGTCCGTAGGACCGTTGTCAGGGTACTGCTCCGGCATTCGCTTAATATGATCGAAAAAAAGCAGGGAAATTTCCAAAATGAGCAGCTTGCCACTAGATTTCTCTCCAGACAGCGGTTGAACTCGACCAAGCAATACAAGTACTTGTATAGCTACTGTTGAAAATTTCTCCAGTCGAGACTCGAACCCTAGAACCTACTGCTTTGAGTCGCTACAGAGGCAGCGGTAATGGTAACTCAGTCGCTCGAGTCTTCTTTTGGTTTCTTTTTCTTCTTCAAATTTTAAATCTTCGAATCAACCATCCGTTATATTAAATTACATTTCGACAACAATGCAAACGAAACGCAAAGATATTCTTCGTATTGTCTGTCTTTTACGTGTGAGTACTTTTCGTATTTATTTTGCCTTTCAATTTACTTAATTAAAATATATAGCACTTTTGTTATCCCCTCAGCCTATCTTGAATTGCCTTTCTATCTTAAGTCGGTTTCTGTTTCACACATTTCATTGCGTTTCTTCCAATGCACTTTCTCTTCCAAAAACACTCTCGCGAAGGTGAGACAATGGGAGGTATTCGCGGCCCCCGTGTGAAAAAAAAAGCGCTCCGCGGCAGGAATGAAGTGCGTACACGGGAATTGATTCGACTGCATCGCCGCGGGCGTGTAATATTCCTGCTGACTCGTCAGCCTTTATTTTAGGCGTAGCCCCCTCTATCCTCTCACGGCAGCCCTGTTTTATGACGTCCGCTATAAAAATGCAATTGGGGCATTGTCGAGGCACTGGTGTTTATAGGCGGAGCTCGTATTTTGCGGAACCGCGAAGAAAGAGAGCTACGGAGCCTAAAGGATATATCTTCTTGCCGCTCTTTGAGGCGCTTTCGTGACTTTGCCAGAGAAGAATATTACTACATACATTTCATTCGTGCATATTCAGAGCATGAAGGCCTTTTTGGTTGAAGTGCCGTGTAAAGGTTGCTGTCTGGAGCTCCGAGATTTTGTATTTTTTCTCTACAAAACTATTCAGTATTTTATTTCATTAAATTACCAATATATTTTGTTACGTTTATAATTATTTATTGGCAATAGCAGCAGCAAAGCTGTTATATTCCAGCACATATAGTTCCAATATTGAAAATTCGAAATTATTAAATAATATAACTAAATATAGCAAATTTACGAACACATTATCATAGAGCGATTAATTTTGCAATAGTTTGTTTAACTATACCTAAGGCAGTTTACTTTGAATTTATAATTTGTTAATCATAACTTGCGTCCAAGACCTTTTGGTATTACTTTTACGGGTAGTTTTATAATAAATTCGAAAAATGCAAGGCTTTGTTACACACGACAATTTTACACGAGGGACATTTCGACTAGCCTAGACTACTTTGTTGTGAAACGGAAAGGAGACATCAAGGATTATGTAACACTAACGTTTAATTATCATTTTAAACGCCTGCAAAGAACCATGTGATATCATTTGTCAGAAATTTGTGTACTTACTACTCGAACTATTGTGTTGGGACTACTGTAATTGTTGTATCTAATGTAACGGTTTCTGAATTGTAGTTTTGAATTGCAATACTAACCACTAACACAACTAACGTTTGTTTATTTACAGAGGCCGACTACACCTTGGATGACTCCTTCTGGAACGAAGAGAGCCCAGTTGGTAAGTATCTGAGTTGACGCAAAACACTGACATTCGAGTATTGAGAGGCGTTAATAACGAACCCGCAGGACTCACCATCTCGTCATATTGAGGTCATAAGATACAGCATCTAAACGTTCTTATTTGTACACATTGCTTTAACAATGTACTATTTAATTATTTAGGTTAATGTGAAAGTTTGTGTCAAAAACAGTCGTAATAAAACGAGAAACAATCTCATTACAAACTGAAAAACATAGTCTGTATTATCTGTTAGTGCATTAATTTAAGAAAAAAAATAAAAGGGAGAGTGTTCAGTTTTATGCAACTTTGGTATTCGTGCACTACAAGTAACAACACAAAATAAAAAATTATAAAAGAAAGTAAATTATTGTTTCAGTATTTGTTTGCATATCCCTTGGCTTTTATCACAGCTACGCATCGGCTTTGAGGTGGTGATTGGAGTAATTTTGGCACGTTCCAATTTAACTATGTCTTTCTGAGCCAGACGTAGTGCTTACTGTCATTGTCCTGCTGAAACGGTAAAAGGTGGGCAAGCCCATTTTCTATGCACTTTGTTTACATGTTTTTCAAAATGTCGAGATGCACGTAGGTATTCATAATTCCATCAATGAATTGGATCGTACCGACCCCCCATTAGAAGACATACAACCCCACAACATAACTGATCCACAACCATCATACTTCACCATGGGAATTGTATTCATGGAACAATCGCCAGTATTTGACTTCCTCCACACCCTGACATATCCCATCGGACCCGAAGAGGTATATTTAAAATTCGTCAGATATTATTTTAAAACATTTTACGACCAAGATATGGAACCTTTTAGAGCTAAATCTGACTGTACAAAGAAGAATGTTAGATACTGTATTAAGAGGTCTTACAAAATTCAAGTGTCTTCAGAAAAAATGTGTAATATTTTGATGTAATTTTAAATTGTTCTAATAATGACTGACATTTACTTGAGTTGCATTGAAGATTTTGTACTGAGTGCAGGAGAATATCTAGACATAATACGTCCACTTATCTGTAAAAATTACATATTAATTACATATTAAATTTATTTGAATATTATTTTGTTCAGTAAGTTCATTTTTTTATAATTTCACATTTCGTTAAAAATCTGAACAATTTGATGAAGGATCCATCGCCTGTACAAGAGTTCTTAGCTTCTCCACTGGATGTATCTGACGTTTTCGTTGAGCATGGACGTCGCGATCTTGCATGATGTTAATTGCAAATTAGCAGCACATACGCGCACTCATGAATATTAATATCGTGTGCAGTGATTGTGCATAATCGCCGGGAAGTGAATTGTTTCAGTTAAATGAAATGCATTAATTTGCAATTGTTTGTACTAATGATGCATGATTTATTGTTGCAATGGTAGAAATGCAATGTGCTTCCAATTGTTGGCAAGTATGTAGGGTAAACGTGAAGGATATTGTGATCATTTTCCGCTGAATTGCTTCTCGATTCCGGTTTGGTTACAGTGAAATAGTTCATGGTTATAATGAAGTTCTGATGTTTTGTTAATTAAATGTACTGAACGAAAACAATAGTTAGCGTAGAAAATTAACACAATGTCGCTAATAAAATCCAAAATGCATCACAATCTACTGAAATCAGTTTAAACAAACCTAGTTTTCAACTGTTCAAATATTTACAAAAATATGTTTATATGGAGTAATGTAGAGTACTATAGTGTAGTACTAGAGTACTACACTATACGTAGTATTGGGAAAGTTATGTAATGCAAGCGCGAAGAACGGCCGATTTTCGGCAGTATAAGTTCATTGTTGGGCCCTGATACGAAAAAAGTGGATAACTCCAGTTGCTAAATTAAGAAAAAAAAATCCTGTAACACGTGGTGTAGTCAGAATCCCTCTTTTGTGGGTCCTTGATACTGAAAAACCAATTGACGCCAATAAGTCCGTCCGTCCGTCCGTCCGTGAACACCACTAGCGCTTAAAACCATGCGTAGGAGGTTTTTTCAAATTGAAGAAACCTCTGTTAATCTGGCTCGAGACGTAGCATTGAGATTTTGAAAAACATTCTTTAAAATTTGAGGGTTCTTTACATGAAGCCCCCCAGACATTTTCAAAATTTTCTCAAAAACTGCTACAATTTTTTTCTTTAAATTTCTTGTAAGAATAGAGGAAATATTCTTATAAAGATTTCATAGGTCCGAATTTTACTTAACTCTATAACTTTCGAAAATTGCAAACATTTGAAATTTTTTCGGTGTCTTCCTACAACTACAAAATTGAAGATAGATATTTTTTTTTCAAATAAATGAGTTCTTTTCATTCATACTAAGTTCTTTCATTAAGTTTCTGTACATTTTTGTAAAATTTGGTAGTTTTCGCGCAATATTGCGTGCAATATTTGCAATTTTAAAAAATAATAAGATTTTATAAAACACTGCTCCAATTTTTCTCTTTAAACCTTTGATGGGTAGAGTGATAATAGTACTCTATGAGATGATATTAACGCCTTATTGCTCCATTCCTTTTTTCAAAAACTACAAAAAATGTATTTTTTTACTTGTCTTTCACATCGCTAATGTTTACATTAGCGTCATTTTGTTTACATTATTATATTTATGAGTACATATGGTTTAAATAATTTCATATAAAGTTTCTCAAATACTCAATAGTTTTCTGTGAAAACTAGCTGAAAATTCCGCATTTTGAAAAACACACAATCGCCTTTTTCTTATGAATGGCCCCAATTTTTTTCTAGACATTTTTCCAACGGATAGTGACAATTGAACTCTTTAGTATGGCGTAAAGGTCATTTTGGTGTATTATTTTTGTTTTTTCAAAATTTACACAAATGCAATATTTTTGAAAGATCTCTCTCACCGTTAATATGCACATGTCCAGCAATTTGTAAACACGGTTGTATTTGTAGTTAATGTGCTTGAAATGACTTATAATAAATGTTTTCGAAGACTGAAAACTTTTTGGCGAAAAAGAGCTTCAAATTTCATGTTTACAGCGGCTCTTAAGCGCCATTTTTTTAAAAGCGACTCCAATGTTCCAAAGAAAAAATTGCCATTTAGGACGAGGTTTTACTGTTTTTTAATATTCTTAAAATAATATTTCCATTCTATTATTAGGAAACGGAAAAATGAAGAAAATGTTAAAAAAATAAATTTGGGCGGCGATAGATATACCTGGCATGAGTATGTGTAAGGGGTGAGGATAGGACGAGGAACAGGAAGGGAAAGGAAGGGAAGGGAAGATAGCGTGCATTCGTGCCGTTTGTTAGGGTATTGCTCGGGCATTCGCCCGGTGTTGATCGAAGAAACCACGGAAAACTACCGACCTGAGCAGCCAGCCGCTAGAATTCTCCTCCAGACAGCGACTGAACTCGACCAAGCTGACAAGCTAGTGTCGGAAGTCCTGCCGCCGCGGCGCGCCGTGGGGAGTGGAGCCCTAGGACCTCCCGGTCAGAGGGACTGCAGTGACAAACAGTTGATGCACTGAGCCACCACTCCCGGTTGTACTACTGAGCAGCGTGTTGCCAGGTGGCAGGGCGTATCTCACTCCGCGTCGTCGCACCCTGCGCCGCATCGCCCCTCTGCACCCCGCCCCGCCCCGCCCCGCCCCGTCACTCATCGCCCTTTCTCGCCACGCGCCGTGGGAGCGCTTGCGCCCATTCGCTTTATGCAATACGCATGGCGCCCAGCCGCAGCCACGGGCCGGCCGGCGACTGCGACGCCGCCGGCGCCTTCATCGCGATTCGGGATCGGCCCCCCGCCCTAAATATTTAAGGCCCGTGGGGTCGGGTGTGCGGGCGACGCGCGGCGTCTCTCATAGTAAGTGCCCCTGATGGCCGCATGCATTGTACAGCACCGGCGGCGACGCCCTGCCCGTTTCCCGAGCCTCTCCGACACTCCTCCCAGCTCCTCTCCTCTCCTCGCCCCGCTCCGCCAAGCCCAGCCCTGCCCAGCGCAGTCCAACCCAGTCACGCTCCGCTCCTCTCCTCTCCGCCCCGCCCAGCGCTGTTCTCCCTCGCCCAACGCTGCTCGGCCCCGCCCAATCCTGCTTCTCACGGCTCAGCCCTCCTCCGCTCCCCCCCGCCCCGCCCCGCCCCGCCCCGCCACGCCCCGTCTCGCCCCGCCTCGCCCCGCCTCGCCCCGCCTCGCCCCGCCTCGCCCCGCCCCGCCTCGCCCCGCCTCGCCCCGCCTCTCCCCGCCTCGCCCCGCCTCGCCCCGCCTCGCTCCGCCTCGCCTCGCCCCGCCTCGCCTCGCCCCGCCCCGCCTCGCCCCGCCTCGCTCCGCCCCGCCCCGCCCTGCCTCGCCCCGCCTCACCCCGCCTCGCCCCGCCCCGCCCCGCCTTTCCCCGCCTCGCCTCTCTCTCATCCCAGCTTTGGCTGCCCCGCACGCCTTGCTCCCACCCGCCCACCTGAATCGCCCCCCCCCCGCAGCTCAGAACCGCCCTTCCCGACCCTGCCAGCGCCCCGTGCGGCGCGCAACGGGCTCCTTAATATGCGCACGGGGCCCGCGGCCCCGGTCCCGGCCTCGGCGCGTGCACGGGGCGCCCGCCGCCCGCCGCCCGCCGCCCGCCGCCCGCCGCTCGCCGCCCGCCGCCCGCCGTCCGCCGCCCGCCGCTTGGCCGCCGCAGCTGTGGTCGCGCCCACCGCAGCGCCCTTCACGGACGGAGTTGCATTGCCACATCGATATCCCTGTTTTTTACTTTTTCGCCTTACGAATACTTCGTAAGAACAGGAAGTTATCTTAGCGTGCACCGGAAAAACGGCGAATTTTCCCCAGAAAAACTCTTATAGTTGGGGTCTGGTAACAAAAAAGCGGATCAATTCTGATACTAAATTTAGGGGAGAAAATTTCTAACTCCTGGTGTAGTCAAAATCCATGTTTTGTTGCTTCTTGATACTGAAAAATTGATTGACGGCAAAACGTCTCTCTTTCTATCCGTCCGTCTGTGGTCAACGTATAGCGCTTAAAACCGTTCAGCCGATTTTCTTCAAAATTGATATTTTACAATCGTGTTACTGATTGCGAGGCTTCTGGAATTTGAAACCGATATTTAATTGTGGAGGGTACTTTGCATCAAGCCCGTCGGACAGTTTCAAAACTTAAAAAAAATTGCTCCAAATTTTTTGATTAAATTTTGTTGTTGAATAGTGCGAAGGATGTTTAAGATAATGGTGTAGGAATCATTTTCGTTGATTTCCTCAATTTTTGTAAAACTATTGGTGCTACAGCAGCACACATGCCCTTGCATTATTTCTAAATTTGCCTGAGATGATCCCAACTATTACTCGCCTGCAATGACTCCAACGCTAGGTATTTCCACATCTTCCTTCCATTTTGCACATGGAGAGGTGATGTTTAAAACCATCGAGGTTTTTTTTGCACGATATATTATTAATATCAATTTTGAACATCTGTATTTGTAAACATCACTGTTTTGTTATCAATGTCGCATCACTAGTACACAGCTACTTAAACAGAAGCGACGAAAGGCCAGTCTAAATTCAAATGGAAAAATTATCGTTTAATTAAGAAACGAAAAAAAACTCTCTGTGGCAGTAATTTATCGTATAAGAGAGTAGAGTAATATTTTATTATCGAACGAAACATTTGTGTACGCAAGAAGACGTCAGAAAAAAACTACACAAATTGGAGTGGATAAAATGTTTCTTGGACAATTTTTTTCTTCTTTATTACTAAATAAAAGCGAGAGAGCAAATCAATGGAGTGCGGAACCCTTTATATTCTATAACGTTAGTGACAATCTTGTTGCTTTTTGTAGATCCTTTTACAGCATACATCACCCCTACTCTAAAGAGACATTGTGAAAGTCTTATATCATCAAAATCCATTAATTGAATGAAATGTTCTTCCTGGTAAACATGCTCGCGAGCCAATGTTATTGACCCTCTATGGAGTATATTGCAATGGCACTTTTTATTACTGTTAATTTATTAACCCATGACATTCATAAACTAATATTTAGTCTCCAGTTTGCAAATATTTTTCGAGATCTTAATTTGCCTATTAAACGCTCTGAACTGTCTCTCATGTAGAATTATATTTTATTATATTTTTTAATTTATTATATATTATTTAATTTATTATATTATATTTTTGATAGTATTTGTTCTGTAAAAGTTACTTTAGATTATATACTCGTACCAATTTTAGATCCTAGTAGTTAAGGTGAATTTTTTCTCTGCAAGTGTAGAAACACTATTCAAAAATGTATTGTTTATCAAGTTTATTTTTAACAATTTTTATTTCTTTTAATAAAAACAATTTTATACTATAATATATTTTAAAATGATACTAAAAGATCTTCAGAAAAGATTTGTACCACTACATTACTTTCATTCATTACCTTCTCAACACGCAGACAACTAGGACCACAGGAATTGTATCTTTATTCCATCACCTCCGCTGCCTTCTCAACCCCAGCGTCTTTACAAACTTGCCCTCAAGCGGCGTCTTTGAGCATGCCGCAAAAACAATTCGCATTCACATTATGAATGTTTAAAATTCAGCGCTAAAAAAAAATCCGCCTCTTTTGCGCTCGCAAATGCCTTCTTTAAATGTAGACGGCCGCCCAGAAGATTTCAAAGCATTTTGAGGCGAGCGATTCCGGCGCGCTGTTTTAATTTAAAATGTTAATCGATTCGTCGCGTCGCCAAGGTGTTTGTCTTGGCTCCGCGCGTTTGGGTATGCATGGGCAGACGGCCGAGTGGAGGGGGGTGAAGAAGCGAAAGGGGTGGGGGTGGAGCGGAGGGGGGGTGGAAGACGGGGGTGAGAAAGAGGCATCGCCGCCTCGAGCAATATGCTAATTGAAGTACTGGGAACTCGCGGCTTGCGAAATGTCTCATTTTTCCTTGAACATTTGAATGATACACGAGCAGTTTTAAGTTTTTGTTATTCCTGCGAGATAGATTCGAGGTTTCTCGGAAAATACTAGTCATTTGCACTTCTTCCGTATACTACCGAATTAACGTCACTTGCTGTTGTGATAGCAACAAGTTTTGGGCTTCCAAATATATCTTGTAAAACTAAGTAAACACCATCCTTCATCTTATGAGATAAAATCGAGTCATAAAGCAAATTTATTTCTTCGAATTAGATTTCACTTTGATGTACTTGATCGTAATTTGAAATGTTATACAGCAAGAATTCATTTTATTTTATTAGAATGCTACGTGAACTCAATTACTGAATAGCAAATCCTTGATCAATATAGAGTAAACACAATTACGAGTATTAGTACCTTCTGTGCAATGATGTACTGCAGACACCAGCTGCTTAGGTTCACAGGAAGCGAGACTTTTGAAATTTGTTTCCCCGCTTCTAGGGCCCTCTGTAAATTGACGGGTCATAGAAAATCTTCTATGCTTTTTCTGAAGTGGGAGAAGATGGCATGGCAAGCGTCATGTTTCATGTTCACATTTTCCCAATATTTACTGTTAATAAAGCCATTAAATGTTGACACTCGTTTTTGAAAGGAGGTCGAGTGTTTTTTGTATCGCGAATCTCTTGAGAAATAACTGTACTACAAAACTATGCACAAAATCCTCGTATGAAAAATGTTCTTAATTTTAAACTACAAACATTAACATTTCGATACGTCATTCTCTCTTTCAAGAACGCCGAGTATGAGGCGAAACGACCGAAAACCCTAGCAGTGCGAAGGTGCCCCGTCTCCATTGCTTGTCCGAAAGGCCTCGCGCGCAGCGGCCTTCAAGACGACGATGGAAAGCGCCTTAGAAGCCGCTTCCGCGGTCTGTTGCCAGCGCTCGTGCCCGCGGGATCGTTTCTGCTCCCAGAATGAATTCCACAAGATTATCCCCTTTTTACGGGTAACTTGTAAGGAGGAGTCGGGAAACGAAAAGAAAAGGAGAAAAAATAGCTGGTCACATAAGCGTCATGGAACATTGGAGATTTCGCTGAAGAAAGGGGAACGCGAGAAGCGGGGGATGGGTGGGGTGGGGTGGGGGTGGGCGATGGATTGGGGAAAGGATAAGGGAACGGAGAAAAAAAGTTGAGCGGCGGTAGGCGCTCGTGGGCGGGGGAGGGGAACATGGCGGGCGGATCTGTTCGGCGCTCTGCAAGTGCATTCCCCTCCATCCCTTTCCCCCTCCCCTTGTCCCAACCGCTGTTGTGGGCTTCCGGCCGTGTCTTTCCCCCTCCTTCTACAAGGCTGTCCAAAGTGTTCCTCTGCACACCAATTGGCACCGTAGACTTACCGTCTCGTACTTGGCCATTCGAGCATACCTCACAAAATTAATGTTACAAAAGCATATACTTTCTGGCATTGTTTCTGAATTTTCGAAAATTCATTCGAGTTCAGCGAAAACAGTATTGCGCCTTTAAGTGCCACGTGTTTTATTCCTGAATAAAATTTAAGAAAAAAGATCTCGAGAATTTTCTTCAAAAATGCATTAATTTCAAGTATAAATTTCGGGAAGAAATCACGTTTTTTCAAAAAATTGTTTCATTTCAAAACCTTCTTTAAAGATCTGATTTTTTTATAGCACACTTTGTTCAACAAAAATCTATCATCAATTTTGTAGTTTTGAAATGTTAAATTTTTTCAATTTTAGGAAATCTAAAGAGTTAACTGGAAATAGGACTAGCACATTTTACTATCCCTTGAAACATAAGACGAGAAAATTGTAGTCAATATTGTAGTTGTAGGAAGACACTGGAAAATATTTTTGAACTTTTTCACTTTTCGAAAAATCAGACATTTCAACGAAAATAAGACTTGCACTATTATTTTAAACGTCCTTTACGCTATCTTAGAACAAGGTTTAATAAAAAAATGTGAAGCCATTATTTAGACATTTTCGAAAATATAAATGAGGTTTCATATGAAGTACCTTCAAAAATGAAAATTCCTGTTTCAAACTCAGTGGGCCTTCAGCTCACTTAAATTGATTGGGGAAAATCAATTTTAGAGAAAATCAGTTGAACCTTTTAGGCGCTAACGTTGACCAGAGACGGACGGACAGACAGACAGACAGACAGACAGACGGAGACACAAATTTTAACCGTCAATTTTCAATATGAAGGATCGACAAAATTATTCTGACTAAATAACGTGGTATAGAAAGTAATTTACTATAAGTAGGAACATTATTTGTCCACTTTTGCGTCTCCAGGAACTGGTAATAAGAGCTTTATATTGACTTGGGATTGATCTTGAAGAAATAGCAGAAATCTTTCATTTAGAATTAATTTTATTTGGCATGTAGATGCATTAAATCGTTTAGAATTAGATTAGACGATGTAGACTATTTACATACAATTCAGTTTTAGAAGGGATGTATAACAG